>CABEGB010000300.1:33242-79191 GCA_901521435.1 Crematogaster levior
TTGGACCGGCATCATGCGACGCTATTTCGAAAAAAGCCCAGTAATAGCAACGTCCTCGTCGGTCGAAGCAGAATTCAATGATTTAAAGCATCGTGCGTTTGACAGTAAATTGCCAATGCGTATAGACAAGTTCGTGCTTCATCACTTGGACCATTTAGATGGCAAAGTAAAACTTGCTTCTAACGAACGAGATCTGCAATCTGCAATAGAAGAAAAAGAATTAAATAGCAGAAATATCGCTAATAAAAATGAATCTGAATTGTCACGCATCCAAAGCTCCGAATACAATTTTGCGGCTGAATTTGAAGCAACATCTAGTGACGAACCGCACAAAAGTATGGAAGACATCCACACATCCAACAATAAGGTAGTAGTCCGGTGTGACGGGTTCAAAAAATCGATTTTTTTTTTTTACATTTTTCGGAAGAAAAACATCTTAAAAATATACTCTAAAAATTTCAGACCGAAATTTTAAATATTTTTAGAGTTATAGCTAAAATAAGAGAGCGCGCCGTAGTGTGTATGAAAGCGTGTAACAGGTCAGCAGCAGCTGTTCTGACCGTTCCCTCTTTTATTGTCCCTTCGATCCTTAATTGTTCTAGGGTACGCAGGTATACGTATTGTACCAAACCTTTCGACTTACAAGGACGAAATATAAGAATTTTGTCCAGTATACTATCGAGCAGCTCATCAGTAAACGTTTTTCACTCGACGAATACACACCGCTCTAAAATGGGAAACAAGCGCTTTAGTGAAGGTCGGCACGAGAATAAAGGTGGAAGAAAGAGATCATTTAAGGGGAATCAATTTACTGCAGAAGCTGATACTAATTTTGTGAGTACAAGCGCAGAAAAACTGAAAGATAACAGTGACTTTGAAGTAAGCCATGACTCTAGTTTCAAGTACGTTTTAATCAGTTTCGCTTTGGTGTTTAGTGCGTTAGAATCGGAGTTAAAATGTAAACTTTGCAACAGTGATATTAAATTTTTTAAAAATTCACTTAGAGGATTAGGATTTAAATTATGTGTGAAGTGTTCGTGCCGAGAATATCTGATTGATTCGTGTCCAATGATAAAAAATGCGTATGAAATTAACCGACGATTTACTTATGTAATGAGGTTGCTTGGCATCGGTCACGCTGGAATTAATCTTTTTTACTCGATGATGGATTTAAATATTTTTCATAAGTCTCTCTATTATCAAGTGGTAGAGCAAATAAGCGTCGCTGTCAAATCTGTTGCTGATATTGTGCTTAAAAAAGCAATAAAGGAAGAAAACGAAAAGAACGTGGCAGAAGGTTTCCCAGAAAATCACTTGACTGTTTCAGGAGATGGTTCGTGGGCTAAGAGAGGTTATTCCTCTCTCTTGGGCATTGTGTCATTGATAGGAAAATTTTCTAATAAAATTGTTGACGTCATAGTTAAGTCAAGCATATGTAAAGGATGCCAGTATTTAGCAACGAAAGATCCCATCGAAGCTGAGAGTTTATACGATGATCACAAAGATGAATGCACAGCAAACCACGAGGGCAGTAGTGGTAAAATGGAGGTCAACGGGGTTTCGGAAATGTTCAAGCGTTCTCTGCAGTGTTATGGTGTTAAGTATGCGAGGTACATTGGAGATGGGGACAGTAAAACCCATAAAAATTTGATCGATGATAAACCTTACGGTGGCGACCCAGAAGTAGAGAAGCAAGAATGCGTATTGCATGTGAAGAAAAGAATGTACCGAGCACTTCAAGGTGTAAAAAAAACTCTTAACGAGTACGCAAAAATGAAGAAACAATTGGAGGTAGCTCAGAAAAAAAAGATGGCCGCAAAAGAGAAGAGCACCGAGGAAAGTGCTCCGAAAAAGCGTAGGACAAAGAGAGACTCGTCGACCAGCGCTGAGCCACCAAAACCTAAACCGTTGCAATTAACTAATAAGATTATGTTAAAAATGTCTACGTACTACGGTTTGGCAATCACCAGAAACTGTCTATCTCTCGAAGAAATGAAGAAAGCCGTGTGGGCTACATTCTACCACATGACATCGACAGACGAAAACCCTCAGCACTCTTACTGCTCAGATTCTTGGTGCAAGTATCAACAGCTCAAAGCGGAAAATCAAGAGAGCACTTATGAACACCCAGTAACGTTTGACGAACAAGTTATAAATCTTATAAAACCAGTGTACGAGACTTTAGCGTCCGACGATTTATTGAAAAGATGCTTGGGCGGGAACACCCAAAATAACAACGAAAGTTTTAACCACTGTGTATGGAATTTAGCTCCGAAGCATACTTTTACTGGGAAAAACGTTCTGGAAATTGCTACCTATACAGCTGCTTGCATCTTTAATGAGGGTTTTCTACCTGTACTCAAAGTTATGGAGGTGATGGGCGTTACAATAGGACAAACAGCCAGGGACTACGCTGACACTGTTGACAATGCACGGATTTTGAGGGCAGAGAAAACTGCAAAAGCCAACTGTAAAGAGGCCAGAACCTTACGAAGGGCTGTCAAAGCTGCTGAAAACGACAACTTTGAGGAAACGGAAGGACTGCTCTATGCACCAGGCATAGCTGATTAATGTAAGTATAATTTTTTTGTAAAAAATCTGCTGTCAAAACTTTAAACGCGTTTTTCTCAAAACCATGTTTTCGAAATTTCGGGGAAGCACTGACTCAAAACTATTCAACCGATTTGGCTAAAAATTTAACCCGTTATTCTAGACACACATATCTAAATACGTAACCTTTAAAACATTAAATTTTTTAATAATAAACTATTTTATTTAAAAAATTTATCAAGAAAAAACAATTAGATTTTGAGAACTTTTTTCACAAGTCCGCCATTTTGTTATTGTTTTTTTTTTATGTATATTATAGGTTAGTTTATTAAAATAAAGTCTGCAGAATAATAATCTTTTTGAATTTTTCATTTCAGATGAATTCGGAAGGTTGTGTGCTTCCCCGAACCAACTCATCTTTTTTTCGAGGACTCCACTCTGACGTCAAAAATTAAAAACAAATTAATGTAAAATTAACTTAAAAAAATTTTTTTTCTATACTTGAAAACACCAATAAAAACATGTAAAAATTTTAAAACAATCGCATTTTATTTTCTTGTTAAAAATAATTCATGAAAAAACGTCGAAATTATGGTCGTCACACCGGACTACTACCATAATATAATTGACACACTGTACGACGATACCGATACTCCTCAAATTGGTCACGAAGAACAAAAATCGACAAATACACATATAGATTGCACTGAACACGGCAATGATACACGGAACAACAGTGAGACTTCTCCAATTAGCCACGAACAACTGAAACTGACAAAACATATAAATGAATCGAATTTTATCAATGACGAGACCGATGCTGAAGACAGTTCAATGACAAATCCCTTTATGGGTAACGTGGACATTCTATCGAGTACAGGTAATGACATTGACACTTGGAACACATGTGAGAACTGGCGTGGAAAAGCTCAGAAAAGATCGAGAGACATCGTTGAACCCAAAGCATCTCCGATTAAAAAAAGAAAAACAAAACCGTCATATTTAGATACATGCCCGGAATGGCAGTACATTAAAGATGCAAAAGTCTCAAAACTTCCGGTATTTAAAAACGGTTTGTTTTGTGCACCTGTCATCATGGGAAAACTTAGGCTCAATTTAAAGCGAACTTGTGCGTTTGATTCCTTGTTTCAAGTGATCATGAGCGCGTTGGCATCGAATCGAGCCTATTATGAGTTACTCGAGAAATTAAGTAATCAAACGATACGGTTAGCTTTAAAAATATTGACAGAAAAGAAACTCACGATGGCCGATTACCGAGAGAGAGCGGATATATTATCCAAAATAGGATTGTTCAAAATCGAATCATTTACAAGAACAATAAAGCGCATGGACACTGAATGTAACGTAGCCCACTTAACCCAATACATTTTTGAAGACATACCGAGCCACAAAACAAAAGTACTATGTGCTCAATGCGGGTATACCTTTGACACGAAAAGCATAGCTCTCAACATTAATGTAGATCTAGTATTGTGTCATGGTTTCAGTTACATGCAGCAGGCAATAGATGACGGGCATAAAACTAGTCGAAATTGTCGAAAATGCAAAACACTCATCCAGGACGAAATAGAATACGGACCTCATATAATAATCGACACAACTGTTTTAACGGATGACAGGTACAAGAATAGAAAGAAAGATCTTTGCCATACACTCGAGTCCATCACAAAAATAGTCAAGATAAAGGAGAAAATATATTCATTAACCGGTGTTGTAAGTTGGTCGGCGGGACACTACATTGGGTACACAAAATCCGGGACGTATTGGCATGAGTACAACGATCTGGGACCGTCTCGTGAAACCGTAAATCCGAATAAAACTATCCAACCACATTTAATATTGTATGTGTTTTCAGGTGAAAAACATTAATATTAATAAATAAGAGTAAATAAGCATTGAAATTATTTTAATAAAAATATACTAAGGTTAAACATTTACCAAGTAAATTGTAAATGCTCGTACTTGAGAATATATTATAATAACTATTAATACGCAGATAATATAACCTAATTATTAATTGGTTATACAGTTTTTTTTACTACAATAAACTATTATTTAGATGATTTTCCAAAGTTACTTGTGACTATGTTTTTAATTTTTATTTAAATCACTACATATTAATATATTTAAGCAGCAAAAATATAAGTAAAAAACATTAAAAAAAATAAAAATAAGAAACAAAAAAATATAAAAACAAAAATACAAAAAAATATAAAAAAACAAAAACCTCCCCAAAAAAAACAAAAAATGGAGCCAATTCTTACCACGTCCCCGTCGTTGGCTCTGGGTAACGCAAAGAGTAAGGCATTATACGATTATATAAAACAAGTTACAAACAATTTAAAACTAATAAAATGGCATTAAACAATCAACTATAAAAATGACTAAATAAACAATCTAATTACACAACAGTTGCATATGATTCCGCGCTTAATTAAGAGAACTATGCTTGTCATGTCAAAACTGACATACACGAGCATCAGATATATAACAGTACAAAAACTGTCATAAAAAATTTATTTTAAAGCTAAGAATTTATATGTGTGACCGAGCATTTAAAACTCCGACATTTCGACCAGCATCTCAGCCCTATATGTCTGAAAATACGTTTTTCGGGCAGTTATTATTTTTAAAAAAATCATAGGCTGCTTCTAGCACTCAGAACTCTTTGGCAATCGCATAAGTTCATTCGAAACTATACGAAAACTATTTTGGGGAAGTCAGAACTCCGACATTTCGACCAGCATCTCAGCCCTATATGTCTGAAAATACGTTTTTCGGGCAGTTATTATTTTTAAAAAAATCATAGGCTGCTTCTAGCACTAAGAACTCTTTGGAAATCGCATAAGTACATTCGAAACTATACGAGAACTATTTTGGGGAAAGCAGAACTCCGACATTTCGACCAGCATCAGGCATCTCAGCCCTATATGTCTGAAAATACGTTTTTCGGGCAGTTATTATTTTTTAAAAAATAATAGGCTGCTTCTAGCACTCAGAACTCTTTGGCAATCGCATAAGTTCATTTATACGAAAACTAAAGTCAGAACTCCGACATTTCGACCAGCATCTCAGCCCTATATGTCTGAAAATACGTTTTTCGGGCAGTTATTATTTTTAAAAAAATAATAGGCTGCTTCTAGCACTAAGAACTCTTTGGGCACATTCGAAACTATACGAGAACTATTTTGGGGAAAGCAGAACTCCGACATTTCGACCAGCAAGCCCTATATGTCTGAAAATACGTTTTTCGGGCAGTTATTATTTTTTAAAAAATAATAAAACTATTTTGGGGAAGTCAGAACTCCGACATTTCGACCAGCATCTCAGCCCTATATGTCTGAAAATACGTTTTTCGGGCAGTTATTATTTTTAAAAAAATCATAGGCTGCTTCTAGCACTCAGAACTCTTTGGCAATCGCATAAGTTCATTCGAAACTATACGAAAACTATTTTGGGGAAGTCAGAACTCCGACATTTCGACCAGCATCTCAGCCCTATATGTCTGAAAATACGTTTTTCGGGCAGTTATTATTTTTAAAAAAATCATAGGCTGCTTCTAGCACTAAGAACTCTTTGGAAATCGCATAAGTACATTCGAAACTATACGAGAACTATTTTGGGGAAAGCAGAACTCCGACATTTCGACCAGCATCTCAGCCCTATATGTCTGAAAATACGTTTTTCGGGCAGTTATTATTTTTAAAAAAATCATAGGCTGCTTCTAGCACTCAGAACTCTTTGGCAATCGCATAAGTTCATTCGAAACTATACGAAAACTATTTTGGGGAAGTCAGAACTCCGACATTTCGACCAGCATCTCAGCCCTATATGTCTGAAAATACGTTTTTCGGGCAGTTATTATTTTTTAAAAAATAATAGGCTGCTTCTAGCACTCAGAACTCTTTGGCAATCGCATAAGTTCATTCGAAACTATACGAAAACTATTTTGGGGAAGTCAGAACTCCGACATTTCGACCAGCATCTCAGCCCTATATGTCTGAAAATACGTTTTTCGGGCAGTTATTATTTTTTAAAAAATCCTAGGTTGCTTCTAGCACTCAAAACTCTTTGAAAATCGCATAAGTGCATTGCAAACTGTACGAGAGCTTTTTTAGAAAAGCCAGATCTCGGACATTCTGAACAGTATAAACTTGGCATCTCAATTTATCTGCATTGATTTTTTGCGGTAAAAGCCTAAACTATTGTTTTTGTCATGGAAAAACTATGAAAAATAAAGCCAGAACTCTTAGGATAAATGTATTGTTCCGAAATGATACGGAGGCTTCTCACACACGTAGGGTCAGATAACTTTTATAACTAAAATTTTTTTTACGGGGTTTAATCATCAGAACTATTGACAGAATGTGTGTACAATGCAGAACTCTATAGAATCTTACTTCCCCGTGATCAAGTTTTCGAAATACGCTGAGATGCTGTCGGATGTTACTGGAAGTTAGCATCTCATTTTTTTAAACAATGATTTTTATACTTAATTCGACAGAACTATTGTTAAAACTTATCAGGAACTGTGGAACTATGGTGGATGCAAGTAAATTTATAATTTATTTATGAGATGCTGACATATGAGATGCTAACTTCACATACGTCTGGGACGATCCATGCTCGCTTAATCGGCCGATCGATAAATCAAAACTGAATTATTCCCAAAACCGTAGCACTGCCGTTTATTGTCAGTGCACGTGATCTCAGTTTTTCGTTTCAAGGTTCTTCCTCGAAGTTTGGATCACGAACACGGTTGAAATTGATTTCAATCTTAGATCGTACCCAAGTTCTGTTCGATTTTCGCTTCCCGAGTTAATTTTTGAACATTCATTACAGTTTACTGTATCACAATCCGTGATTTTTACTCTTTGCTGTATTTTTAATAACTTTTAACACTTGAGTATCCAAGTATTAGTTTATTTAGTTTTTATCTCTTCAGTCAACGATGTTACGTCTTTCTGAACGAGAACGTATATCTCTTTTGATGATGAGAGGCTGGGGCGATCGATTGAGATCGTACAATGACGTGAGACAGCTTTTCAATGAAACTTTTCGCAATGAAGGTACTGCCATTTCAAGATCTACAGTCGAGAGAACGATAAGGCGTTTCAACGAAATTGGAAGTGTTAAAAATCGTCCAGTATTAGGTAGGCCAAAGTCAGCAACAAATCCAGAAAAATCATTGGATGTTCTACAATCTTTCATCGAAAATCCGCATGATTCAAGTCGTAAAGTTGCTTTGCAACATGACATTGATAAAAAGTCTGTTCTTAAAATATTAAAAAATAATAAATTTCATCCCTATAAAGCCCATCTTGTGCAAGAGCTAAATGAGGATGATTTTGATAGACGCATTGAATTTTGTGAGTTGATGATGGAAAGAATAGACGAGGATCCTAACTTTCTATTAAACATAGTTTTCTCAAATGAAGCAACATTTCAGATAAATGGCAACGTTAATCGGCACAATTGTAGATTCTGGTCTGACGAAAATCCTCACTGGATTGAAGAAACACGCACGCAGTATCCGCAAAAATTAAATGTGTGGGCAGGTATTCTCAATAATGCCGTCATTGGTCCATTTTTCATCGATGGAAATTTAACAGCTGCAAAGTACGAGGATATGCTAAGACATGAAATAGTTCCAGCAATACAGGCAATCATGGGGGACAATTTTGAGGACACATGGTTTCAACAAGATGGTGCTGCACCGCATTACGGAAGGAACGTCCGTCATTATCTTAGCACAATGTTTCCTGAGCGATGGATAGATAGGAGAGGAGCTATCGAATGGCCTCCTAGATTGCCTGACCTAACACCTCTCGACTACTTTCTGTGGGGTTACTTAAAAGAAAGAGTTTACAAAACAAAACCACAAAATCTGGATGAATTACGAAATCGGATTCTTCAGGAAGCTGCTCTTATCCCTCATAATTACATTCAAAATGCCGTTTTATCTTTTTATCATCGGATAGCTTGTTGTCAAACAGTTGACGGTGCACATTTTGAACAATTGATATAAACCTCCCTACAATTGCCTTAGTTGATTATACACACACACCCGGTCTTGCACACGCACGCACGCACATACGCACACACACACACACACACACACACACACACAGCAGAGGGGGTTTGGAGTCGTTAACTACTGTGGAATTGACGAACCACGGGGTCCCTGTCTCTTCTGTGAAACACATTTGCACACACGCACACACACCCTCCGCTACTGCGAAATCTCAATGTTTAAATGATCATAACTCTGCGAAAAAAAATCGTAGAGACCTCGGCGACATCGCGTTGTTCTTGTCTCGAAAAGCTCTTTCGAACAAACCCTCACTCGATCCCATATTCCATTTAAGATTTTTTCGCCTCCCTTCCCCCCCACCCCCCGGGGGTGTTAAAATGAGCGTTTTTGGTGTTATGTGGTAGATTGTGTGATACTATTGTAACCCCGTAAATTTCAATCCGATATCTCAAACCGTTCAGAAGTTATTTAGGTGTATATATAAATACAGGGTGAGGAAAATGTACCGGGACACCTAAATAACTTCTGAACGGTTTGAGATATCGGATTGAAATTTACGGGGTTACAATAGTATCACACAATCTATATATATATTATTATATTATTATATTAGTTATTACGATGGAATCTAGTCCTAGTCAAGGATCTAGTCACAGCAAAGGAGCAATTAAAAGACGTAGAGAATTTCAAGTTTGCTGGTTAGATGAAGATATTTTTAAAGGATGGTTGGCTCCTCATCCTACAGAAAATACAGCGCTTTGCATGTTATGCAATAAGACTATTAGATGTCACAAAATATCACATACTGAGTTAGCTTTAAAATCAAACAAAGTTATTGATAATAATAGTAATAAACTATCACATAAAGATAAAGTAAAACGTGCCGAAATTAAATTAGCGGTTTTTTTCGCGGAACATAATGTTGCTTTTCGTACCATAGATCATTTAGTTCCACTCTTGAAAGATATTTGTATAGATACTGAAGTTGTGCAAGATCTTTCACTAGCCCGAAAAAAGTGCTCATCTATTATTCAAAATGTAATTGCTAAACGTGAAACCGAGAAAACTGTCGAGAATTTAAAAACTTGTAAATTTTCTATTTTAATTGACGAGAGCACAGATATTTCAGATAACAAAGCTATGTGTATTCTTGTAAGATATGTTTCCCCTTTAAATAAAAAGATTACTACTCAATTACTCGAATTATTATCTTTAGATGCAACGGATTGTTCTGCAATTAAAATTTTTGAAACATTTAAAAATTTTTTAGAGGAAAAAGAAATTCCTATTAAAAATATTGTCGGGATAGCATGTGATAATGCATCTGTTATGACAGGATGCAATAATTCGTTTGTAAGTCATTTAAAATTAGAAGTACCAAAATTGATAATATTAAATTGTATTTGCCACTCATCTGCTCTTGTAACCAGTAAAGCTTGCGATAAATTACCTTCTTCGTGTGAAAATTTAATTAGAGGTGTTGCCACTTATATTTCGAGTAGTGCAAAACGATGTGCAACTTTAGTTGAATTTCAAAAATTTTTCGATGTTTTCGATGATTTCGAAGAACATAAAATATTAAAATTAGCCAATACTAGGTGGCTTAGTTTTAAAAAAATGCGTTGTGAGGCTTCTCGAAAATTGGGAACTTCTAAAACATTATTTCTTATTAGCAGCGGTAGAAGATAAATTAAAGTCTACACAAATTATTTTAGTACATTTAAATGATAATTCTGTTAAGGCATTATGGTGATTCGCCTGCCTCGCCACTAGCCCCTTCCCCGACCAACGCGCATCCGACCCGTATGCCGCGATCACGCGTCCGACACTGATGGCACAACTCACGCGACATGACCCGAGCACGTGATTTCCCACTCGGCGACCCACTCCGGAGTGGGTATATAAGCGCATCGAGCGAGGACCAAGACCCCAGTCCTGTCCCGATCCTCTTCCCGACTCGACCTTCTACCTACCTGGCCTTCTACCTACGATTCCTCAAGATCGGAAGCACCCGATCTTTCCGCACAGAGACATGGGCGCACCCGGAGCAGTGTTGGTAGGCGAGTCGAGTTTTTAGCGCATGCGCAGCGCACGTGGCATCAGTGAAGTATTTAGTACAGCTAAAAAGATGTGCCGCTGATCGTCCGCAAAACATTTTTCTAAGTTTCTAGAAATAGATATTTATAATTTATGAGAAATTTATGTATGTAATTATGAAAAGTTTAATTAAGCTGAAAAAGGAAAAGATACGAATAAGGTGCTTATTGTTGAAAAAAAACACATTTTTCTATATTAACATAAAATAATTTATTTGGCAGAAATATCATAGAATACCAACATTTGTTGCAAGGGTAAGGAAAACTGCCAAAAACCTTACCAGTATTCATAAAATAAAAGTACATTTATAAAATTAAAAAAAAAATCTTTGTTACATAAAATAAAAGTACATTTATAAAATTAAAAAAAATCTTTGTTACATATAATAATTATACCAAAATATTACAAACAATCGTTTTTATAAAATTAAAAATCTTATTAGATAATATTGTATTAATACACAGAAACAAATAGAAAATTAATTTACTTTATAATAAAATAATAAAAGAACATGTTTAATCATCTAACATTTTACAAATCTTAAAATAAAACTTAAACATTAAAAAAATAAAAACATTGCACATTAAATGTATTAAACTAAAATGAAAAGCTTATATAACATGTGGAAAACTTGAAAATAATAATAATTAGTACACATGTAAAAAACATAAAACTTAAACATTTAATGTAAAAAACATAAAACTTAAACATTTAATGTAAAAAACATAAAACTTAAACATTTAATGTAAAAAACATAAAACTTAAACATTAAAAAAAATAAAAACATTGCATATTAAATGTATTAAACTAAAATAAAAAGCTTATACAACATGTAGAAAACTGAAAAATAATAATAATTAGTACATATAAAAAACATAAATAAAGAAGTGGCTAGAATGGTAGTGACTAGAAGAATGGTAGTGATTAGAAGAAAGAATGCAAAAGCTTTTATGCAAAAAATTAAAACAACCCGTTGCCTCGAACGCTCGAGCGTAGCTCGTCGGAATCCGGGGTTCGATGGGTTGAAGTGAATACGCTATGTTTATATAACAAATAACTTAGTTTATTATATCTACTATTTACAATTATATACAACTCGCGCGGGGAGTGGATATAGCGCGTGTGGAGCGCGCGGTAGCGTCGATGTCGCGTGGTCCGTGCGGTAACGAGACGCGGTTTCGGTGTGCGCGGAGAGTGCACGCGGTGAGCACGTGCTCCGGCGCGGCGCGATGACGTGATCTCGCTGTAGTGAGTATCGGTTTAAACGCTCGCGGTTCGTAGCGCGGCGCGATGGCTTATCAATCGCCGTATTAATGGCGAAGGCGCGATGTTATGGCGCGGCTGGAGATCGGAAGTCCGCGAAAGGTATCGGGATGAGACGACCGGACCGAGAACACTCGGCGGTAACAGAGAACGCTCTGTTGCACTCTTATTCGGCGTCTTGGTGGATAGGCACGGATGGTCGGTGCGGGTACGGGAGCCGAGAACTCTCGGCGGAGACAGAGTACGCTCTACCCCACGTCCCGTATTGTATCTGGATCTTCGGTTCTGGCAGCGGCCGAGAACGCTCGGCGGAGACGGAGTACTCTCCACCCCCGGGCACTGCTTTTACCCGGAGAATTCGGTGTTTTAGGAAGCAGCTGTCGAGAACGCTCGACGGAAACCGAGTACGCTCGACTCCCTGGTTTTGCGGCTTTGAGGAACAGGTTCAGGATTATCCTTCTAACGTCGGCTGGTAGCGTCGGCTGTCAGGATCCGGAATCGGTCTAGAGATCTTTTTGGATCCCTTTTTATACGGAAAATTGTGAGGAGATGGGGAAAGGAAATTCTCCCACCCGGCGTACGCGTGCCGGCTCGGAGTAGGGAAAGCGCTCGGGTCGGTGTTCGGCGGCGGTCGGGTTTTCCCGTGTTCGCTCGTCATCGAACATCGCGAGGCTGCGTGCCTCTAGCGATTCGTTTGAATTTGATAAAAATAATGTGGGGCGCACCGCGCCCCAATTGCCGGTGTTAGTCCGGCGGAACGATGTGTTTTGGGGTGCATCGTTACAAAATATATACTATATATAAGAATAAAAAAGTAAGCAAAAAAAATAAATAAAAAGAGAAGCAAAAAAACTAAAAACCATCAATTGTCGCTATTCTCCATATAAATTTGACGCATTATGCAGTTCTAAATGTCTTGAATCAGTTTCAAAATTCGTACAAGTAATATTTGCGTCTTGAAAGCTGGACCGAACTACACAAATCGCGGAAACTGTATCATTAGACAAACGATTTCGTTTTTTATTTTTAACATCAGTTACAATAGAAAAAATTCTTTCGGCCGCAGCATTTGAGTGTGGAAAAGAAAGAACTGTATTAACTAAAGATTCTAAATTTGAAAAAATTTTTGTGCCATCAAAATTTTTAGATTCTAATATATTCTTCCACATCTCATCTATTTCTAATGAAGCTAACTCTTTTTCTTTTAACTATATCGTACGATCATTTTCTTTGCCAGTAGAAATTAAAACTCAAATGAAGGGAGACTAGTTGACGTCAAGCTGGCATATATAATTGGTGAGCTACGAGCCGACTTGGTTTGTCAGACTTACACCGCAGTGATTCACCAATTTTTTTGAAATCTAAATTCGATTTCCATTTAGGGATAAATAGATCTAAACTTATAAGATGAAGAATTTATTGCGAAAAATATTACCTCAGCCAGGATTCGAACCTGGAACTCCCTCATTCCGTGCGGGTGTCATACCAATTCGACCACCGAGGCATGTGATAATATTTATCGCAATAATAAGTATACTAAGAGAGAGACGCTTTCTCAGGCAGCGCCTCTAGTGAGGGACACCAAATTTTTAAGTCATTGGTGAGATATAACTATATCGTACGATCATTTTCTTTGCCAGTAGAAGTCTTTTTTCTTTTGTTTGTCAAAAATGGATGGCAATATCCTCCATTCAAAAGCTAATTGAGTTATATTATTATGTTTTAGTCGCGTAGCAATATAAGTCAAATCTCTAATTTTAGCTCTACCTTCGTAATACAAAGCGATTTCAGGATCTAAAAATGATAACTGTTGAAAAAGAATATCTTTACATGGTAAACGTTTCAACATTTCTTGAACTGCAATAATATAAAAATCTAAACATTTAAATTTAATCTGTTGCGCGCACTCGAAAGATACAGTTTTTAAAAAACATTCACATTCCGGTCCTACATATACTCTGTCTATAGGCTGTATGTTTTTTTTATCACTCAAATTTAAATTAAAAATATCATTTAAAACATCTAAATTTACGAAATTTTGAGCAAATTGAAATATTAATTGTCTACTATTTTCATATAATTGATGTACTAAAATATTTCGCGATTGAAATAATGCGTTAAAACTATTAAAATAATTCAATGAATATTTTAAAAATATTAAATACGCTTTAATAGTATTATCATTTAAATTTTCCAAAATAACTTCTGCAGATTTCAATTTATCTTCTACTACTGCTAAAATAAAATAATTTTTTAAAGCATCCCAATTTTCAAGAATTCTAACAATACATTTTTGAAAACAAAGCCATCGAGTTTTTGATAATTTTAATATTTTATGTCGTTCTAAAGCGAAAAAATCTTGAAATTCACCCAAAATTGCACATCGCTTTGAACTGCCCGAAATATAAGTAGCTACTTCTTTAATCAAAGTTTCACAAGAAGAAGGTAATTGATCACAAGCTTTACTGGCTATAAGTGCAGAAGAATGACAAATACAATTTAACGTTATTAATTCTGGCACTCCTGATTTTAAATGACTCATAAAAGAATTATTGTGTCCTACCATAACAGATGCATTGTCACATGCTAATCCGACAATATTTTTAATTGGAATTTCCTTTTTCTCTAACCAATTTTTAAATAACTCGAAAATTTTTTGCTGAACAATCTGTTGCATCTAAAGATAATAATTCTAATAACTGTGTAGTAATTTTTTTATTCAAAGGAGAAATATATCGAACCAAAATGCACATTACTTTATTATCCGAAATATCTGTACTCTCGTCCACTAAAATGGAAAATTTACACGTTTTTAAATTCTCAACAATTGTTTCTGTTTCTCGTTTAGCAATTACGTTTTTAACAATATTTGAACACTTTTTTCGGGCAAGTGTAAAGTTTTGTACAACTTCAGGCTCCAAACAAATGTCTTTTAATAACGGTGTTAAATGATCTACAATAGAAAAAGCGATATTGTGCTCCGCGAAAAAAGCTGATAATTTAATCTCAAAACGTTTGACTCTATCTTTAAAAGACAATGTATTCTCATTATTATTATCATCTAAATCATCGTTAAAATTTAATGAATTTACTTTCTCAATATGCCTGACCGTTTGTGAATGTTTCATTAAATCTGTTTTGCGACAATTGATGCTTTTATTACATATCATGCAAAGCGCTTTTTTTTCTGATGGATGGGGAGCTAACCATCCCTTAAAGTTAGGTTCATCTAGCCATGAAAGCTGGAAGTCTCTAATTCTACTTTTTTTAATAGCACCCTTATTAACGTTAGGCTCCATTTAAATAAATATAAATATAAATAATAAGAATATATATGAACTTACCGAAAACTGTCCTAGCCTAACTTGTTATCCGTAGCGACCATGCGTTTGCGCCCCACATGACTGATACACGAGACACCGCTGCCTAATCGTCACTACTGCCGCGCATGTGCAAAAAACTCGACTCGCCTACCAACACTGACCCGGAGTGCAACCGCCGCCCTGGGCGCACCCAGGCCGGTTTCCGCCCTGACCATCAATCCTCTCCGCACGGAGACACGGGAGCACCCGTGCCTCATCCGGGCGCACCCGACTTCCACCTGTTCCGGCTTCCTCCTGGTAGCCCCAGGACACCGCCCTTCGAACCGGGACTCCGTCAGCCCACCGTTGTACATAGCCGCGTCCGCTCCGTAGCAATAAGTACCGTTAGTCATGTAACGATGCACCCCGTAAAATAGCGTCACGCCGGACACGAATAACCGTCAATACGGCAAACGGGGCGCGGTGCGCCCTACATTATTTTTGAACTATCGTTAAACAAACGTTTGAGGATAACGACCTCACGTTAGCGAGTAGTTCCGAGAGAACCCGACCGCTACCGAGCGCAAGCATGACGTCGGGGCCGTTCTCCCACCGACACCCCGGCGCTCACGTTCCGCTAACGGGGGATGATTTCCCTCTCCCGAAATCCGAGCGCTTTTTCGGTATAAAAAGGCGCTCGGATTTCTCAAGGTACCGATTCCGGATTCCGCAGCCGAAGCGATAAGCCGACGCCAAGGAAAATTATCCCGAACCGTTTCCCTAGTGCGACAAAACCAAGGAAGTTGAGTGTTCTCGGTTTCCGCCGAGCGTTCTCGGTAGCCGCCTCCTAGTCTAAACCTGTCCGGCACCAATCGCGAGGGGTAGAGAGTTCTCTGTCTCCGTTCTCGACCGATTGACACCGCCAGGGATTCCTCCCAGTGAAAGGGCGCGGAGTAGAGCGTTGAGTTGCCTCCGTTGAGTTTCTCTCGACCCCACACACACACACACACCAGCACATACCACCTGTGTCTTCCTGAGACACCCGTTAAGCGGACAGCGGAGCGTTCTCCGCTGCCACCGCGAGTTCTCAGTCCACCCGTCTCTCCCTAGCCGCGGTTTTCATCCGCCGCGCCACGCGTTATCGTCCCGTGCGCGGGATCGCGAAGTCGCCGATTCAAATTTTCGCTCCGGCCATTTGTACGGCCATACCACACCCCGCACACCGCGCCGAACTCCGCTACCGCGGCATACGCCATCATTTCGGTAACTCGCGCGCGGCTACGTCACGCAGCGTCACGCGCCCGCCGCGTGCCTAGGCTTTATTCTTCGCCGGTACCGCTATCGCGCGCTCCAACATCGGCCCTGTTACCGCGCGCACCAAAGCCGATAAACCCACTCCGCGACACGAGTTCACCGAGTGTTGTTCTATCTTTCACCGCACATTGTATCATTGTTGGTTTTGATTACTTTTATAATAAATGTCATTCTTTTATTTGCAAATTCTCGACTCAAGTCATTTGCACCCGACCCATCGAACCCCGATTAACCGACGAGCTAGATTCATGCGTTCCGCAACAACCGTTGTACATAGCCGGTTTAGCAATTTTAGTCATAAGTTCCGCTAGTAATAAGTTCCGTAGTCCGTAAGTCCGGGACTCCTTTAGCCCATTGTATATACTCGCGTCCGCTCCGTAGCAATAAGTACCGTTAGTCATAAGATCCGCTAGTAATAAGATCCGTAGTAATAAGAATCACCGACCGATATCCAGATACTTCGCACGCGCCGCTATCGCACACGCACACGCACACACACACACCTTTCAACACACGTACACTCACCCTCGCCCCGATTGTACAGGCCTCAGTGCCTCCCGCCACACACCCAGCGAGTCACGCACACACACACACACACACACGCACGCACGCACGCACGCACGCACGCACGCACGCACGCACGCACGCACGCACGCACGCACGCACGCATCGCAGCGCACGCACGCACGCACGCACGCACGCACGCACGCACGCACGCACGCACGCGCACGCACGCACGCACGCACGCACGCCCGCACGCACGCACACACGTACTCTCACATGTAAATACTCATCAACACCATCCACAATAAAGATCAGTGATAACACCAAACCAGAGTCTCACTCCTACTTTGACCCTAACCCCGGCGAGTTAAATCCGAGCAAGCGAGGCTAGGCGTACCGTTACAGCATATTTATTGTTTTTAAAATATTCACTAAATTTCTTTAATTCTTTTAATGCTTTATTTCAATCGCGTAATATTTTAATACATAAATTTGAAAACAGTCAACAATTAATACATCAATTTGCTACAAATTTTGTGAATCCCGATGCTTTAGAAAATGTTTCTATTTTAGATGTTAATGATGAAACGAATATAAAACATATAGATAATATATTTGTTGGACCTGAATGTGAATGTTTTTTACAAACTTTATGTTTGGAATACGCGCAACAAATTAGATTAAAATGTTTAGATTTTTACATTATGGCAGTTCAAGAAATGCAAAAACGTTTACCTTTTAAAGATGCTTTTTTTCAACAATTAACTTTTCTAAATTCTAATATTGCTTTGTATGATAAAGGTAGAACTAAAATTCAACATTTAACTTACGTATATTGCCTCACGAGTAGAACAACATATTGATATAACACAATTAGCTTTTGAATGGCAAATTTTACCGTCAATTTTTGATGAACAAAGGAAACAAGAATTAGCTTCTTTAGAAATAGATGAGATGTGGAAAAATATCTTAGAGTTTCAAAATTTCGATGGTGAAAAAATGTTTCCCAATTTAGAGTTAATAGTTGAAGTAACTCTCTCTCTCTTCCACACTCAAATGCTGAGGCCGAAAGAATTTTTTCCATTGTAACAGATGTAAAAACTAAAAAACGAAATCGATTATCTAATAATACAGTTTCCGCGATTTGCATTGCTCGGTCCAGCTTTCAAGATTCAAATATTAATTGCACGACTTTTGAAGTAGATTCAAGGCATTTAGAACTGCATAATACGTCAAATTTACATGAAAGTAAATGTACATCTGATAGTCTTTAATTTTTTTTTGCATTTTCATATATATTTAATATTTTGCATGAGAACTTATATTGCAGAGTCATACCTGTAGCCATTATTTCCTTTATGTATATTCTGTATGTATAATATTATAATGTTCTACTTTCAGTTTCAGTTTCACAATTTATTTGTTATATAAGAGCCTAATTACGCTGTGATCATACGTGCAATAAATTAAATTATATATTCTTTATTTCTTTGTACCTGATAGAAGCCAAAGTATAATGTGCAATATTTTTTAATTTTTTCTTATTTTGATTATTAATATAAGATATTAATGTTTTTGTTTAATATAAAATTATTGCTGTGATTGTTTCTGTGATTATAAGATATTAATGTTTTGTTTAATATGAGATTTAATGTTTTCATGAATATAAGATTTATTTCTTTAATATAAGTTATTAACGTTGTGAAATTATCATATAAAATAAGATATTTATTTTTAGTTATGTAAATGTATTTTTTTTATGAATACTGGTAAGGTTTTTGGCAGTTTTCCTTACCCTTGCAACAAATGTTGGTATTTGATATTTCTGCCAAATAAAGTATTTTATGTTAAAATAGAAACAGAGATATGTTTTATTTAATATGTTACATTTGTACCTCCCGTTTTTTAGCTTGTTTTTTTTTATTAAATATATTTTATTTTGTATTTAAACAATTGCATTACATTTTTCTATGTGTGTAAAAAAATTTAAAGAAAATATGTGTCTATCTTATATTTTCCCTCAAATTTTTGAAGAATTTTTCGCGGGCGATAAATGGCACATCTTTCTTCCTATGTTAGGTACGCCATTGACGCTGCATTTGTCGCGCATGCGTCAAAAATCCGCCCCGCCGGCCCACACTGAGTGTGAGCGCGGCTAACACTCAGCGCGGCTTGTAAGTTATCTAATGTACTGCTGGAGGGATATAAGTCCCATGTGCAACGCGAATGAAGAGCAACGACAGCAATGCGTGCGATGTACCATTCATTACTATCGTTACCCTCCACGTATATCATTGCTGCATTACACCACCTATGTTGCACAGGTCATGCAACACAGATGATGCAATGCAGTGAGGAAGGCTCGGCGGAACCCTTCGTTCGCTCGTGAACAGTTGGAAAGAGATGAAATATACATATGGGACAAAGAGATTAAATATGTATATAATCGGTCAAGAAATGCGCAGTCCCACAGTAGGTGCGTGAATCAAATAATTCGAATAAGAGTATCGCGAGTAATGTGAAAAAGTGACATTTTGAATATCAATGAAGTTCATAAAATCATGGAGATAGACAATAATTTCGAACCAATATTGGATGAAGAATCATCCGACGAAAATTGCGCTTTATCAGACGATAGTGACTGTGTTAGTGATTGCAGCGAGGGGGGAAGGGATTATTTCATCTAAGCTTCAAATATATGGATCCGCGTTCGTTGGTACGGGGTCTGCGGGGAAAGGGGATACGCGCAGGGCCGGTTTGAGGATTTATGACGCCCGGGGCAAGGACTTAAAATGGCGCCCCCCTCGCGCCCCCACACACGCGCGTGCTAGCGGCCGAGCGCCGCAAAAAGCAGTACCGTGTATGTGTACCACGCCAGTCTAGCAAAGGGGGCACCATCGAGTAAAGTGTCAAAATTTTTAGATGTATATATGTATATAAACAGTATGTACATATGTATACATAATAAATTATTTATTCAATTTGTAATAGTGAATAACAAAATATTGAGATAAATTATTATTAATACTGGCGCAGCGCACATACACAGTACTGCTTCTTGCTGCACACGGCGCCCGGCCGCACACGGCGCCCGAGGAGGCCGCCCCGCTCGCCCCGCCCTTACGTCGGCCCTGGATACGCGTTCGACGGGATCCGCAGTGAAGGAGGATCTGCGTTCGGTGATACCGGGTTTGCGGGGAAGGAGGATCCGCGCTCGTTGGTACGGGGTACGCGGGGAAGGAAGATACGCGCTCGTTGGTATGGGAGTCCGCGGGGAAGGGAGATCCGCGCTCGTTGGTATGGGGAAAGGAGTCTATAACGTCACGATTTCGTTCTCTCTTGCGTCCGTTGTAGTCGTATGTTCACACGTTCCTCTCGCTCCCACCCATTATTCTTATACGCAGCTCTTCACGTTTGCGTCTCGCGCCCGTTGTAGTCGTACGTTCACGCGTTCCTTACTTAATATATACTAATGCTTAATACTAATAAGGAAAGAAATGAATAAAAAATGGAAATAATAATTTTTAAAAAATCATATTTTAATTAATCAAATCAATTTTATAAAATATAAAATATAATAATAAAAAAGGGAATATATATAAAAATTAAAAATTAATATTAAAAATTATTAAAGTAAGACATAATAAATATAAAATTAAAAAGTACAAAAATTTAAAAATATAAAAATATAAAATTATAAAAATTATAATAGTATAAGTATAAAATTATAAAAAAATTTTATTGTATATTTGTTAGTACATAAGTTAGTTTTCTCAATTCTCCTCCATTCCGAAGTACGTTTATAACCCGAACATATCGTCCACCATCTGTTCCATGGCCACCGATAATATCTCGTCCACCGACGCTCTTCGATATTTATAAATCCGCGGATTTTATCGAAATGAAAGACTCGCTGAAAAAAGAAATAAAAAATAATTTAATTATCTAATTACATTTAAAAATGTTTAAAAAATACAGTACATACCGGTCTTCGCGGTATCCTCACCCTCACCATATTATATATCGGCACCTCTATGAATGGTGCGTTGTCGACCCATATCCACTGAAAAATAAAAAGTAACATAACATTAATTATTACACTACACTACACTATACTACACTATATTCACCACATGTAGAATTATACATACTCCCTGCGAAGGGAACTTAATTTCCAAAAATTCTTCGATGTATCGCTCCATTTTTTTCTTTCTTCTCACTGCAGTCACTTCAACTGTCAAAGACTTTTTGATCGCTGTGCAACGTTCTAGCCACAAAATCTCCACCACATAGCCCATGACGAGAAAAGAAGGGATTATCACCCTTGATTGTTTATACGAATGCTTAGACTCTTCATCGCATAGCTCACGGTGAAAGAAGATACTCGGAAAGATCTAGCGAAGTGCCGCTTGATATATAGTCTCTCCTTATACGCACTTTTCATAAACAGAGTTTATCAATAGCTCGGGTTCGATCGGGGAAAAGAAGGAAAGGAATTAAAAAATTGACAACAAATTTATAAATAATATACATTTCTTTTTTATGGTCAGACCACCAATTGAATACTTTAAATACATTTTGTAAAGCGTAATTTGATGACATGATTCTGACAACGCAGCGTATGCGTAACGTTCAACTTATTCAGAGATTCAATGTCTTCGTAGTGTGCGTCAATATTTTCAATATAGACTTCTTCTCTCGCGTCGTCCATGAGCAGGCCCCGCAACCATTCACGTTTCTCGTATCCCTTGACGTACACGATGGGCGATACATCGCACCCATCACCGCCATTGTAATCAAACTTCTAGCCTTGCTGTACGGAACCATTCCGTCCTCCCATTGTAATCTATGATGATTCGCTGTCAACCAGGATGCTTGCTGTTTTTCCGCTTTGGTGAGAAGCCACCATGGCTTCCAAAAATATAGTCAGAGAGAACGTATCCCTCTCTGAGAGCGGCAAACTCCTTCACAACAAAGTTTCTGCCGACGATAAAGCCTTCCAGGTCCACGAACGTCGGTACGGACATGACGATGTTGTTTTTTATCGCGGGGAAAAATAAAATTGCGCGCGATATCGATGCGTCGTACATTTTATATCATTATCGCACTCAGGTGATTTTGTGCACTACGTTGATCAGCGGATTGTACTGAACCACGCGATCGTGTATGATGAGACAGTACGCGGTGGTGTTTGCCGGCACGTTCTCCTTACACTCGAATTCCAATCTCACGTCCACGGTCGTGTTCTTGACCGATTCGTTTTGTCGTGAGCAATCGATGATCACGAATGGGCCGTAACGTAGAAAAGTCGTGATAGCGAAACTTGGTTCGAGATATTCGTAGTAGCCCTTACAGAAACGTGCGTATGTGTCGTACAAAATCGACCATCTGTTTTTATCAAAATCCAGATTCATATCGTCGTACGGATAACATTCCGAGTTCAGATAGAATTTCACGTTGATTAGTTAGTACAGTCGTCGAATTGACTCGTATCATCAGACATAACGTTTTTCTGACCAGTCTGCAGCGCAAAAATAACGTATCGCGGTTTTTCTAGTTGACTCGCGGTTTTTACAGTCCACGAGTGCTTGGTAGTGTTCTGCAACAGGGAGTACTCGTACAGGTCCCACAAACGAAAACCCATGTTGAGATATTATCCGCTTTCCAAAGTACGCAGCATCGATAGCTTATTTATCTTGTTCAGCATAACGTGAGGCATTCGCCATTGTATCTTGAATATGTCACGAACTCCAGCGTCGAATTTCCCACCAGACAATTGTTATCGTTGCGCGCGCGTATTAAAATCAACTCGTGACGAGCGTTGATCACCACGCGTCTGTAATCCTCACAAAATCCCAACAACATGTACGAGGGTCATTTAAATATAAACGAGCCTTTTGCAAAAAGAAATTTATTTTACATTTAAGAAGAAAACACACTTTATAGTTATTTTTCTACATAGTTCCCCTCCTTAGTAATGCATTTTTCCCAGCGAACAGGTAGTCTTTTCATGCCGTTTTCGAAGAATGACTTCGGGCAGGTATCCAATCAATTGCGCACAAACTGTTCAACCTGTTGATCGTTCGCAAAACGCTCTTCTCCAAGTACTTCCTTGAGAGGCCCAAACATATAAAAATTGCATGGTGCGTTGCAAAAAAGCCTGCCCTTCATTTTGAAAACGAGCAAGAGTCTGACAAACTTCAACTCTCGTATTTTTGTTTTCTTGTAAGCAGACGTGGAACCCACCTCGCCGAGATTTTTCGGAATTCAAGGTGGTCTCGGATGATGGTGTGTACACTTCCAACACTGATTCCCGTTTCCTTACTGATTTCTGCTACAGTGTAGCGACGATCTCTTTCAATGAGCTCGCGAACAGCTGCGACATTGCCAGGCGTAATGCTGGAGCAGGGGCGTCTTCGGTGACTCACATTTTCTACTTTTTCACGCCCTTTTTTGAACTCGGCACACCAGGCTTTTACTCGTGGCCATGAAAGTGCATTCTGCCCGAACTGTGCACGCACTCGGTCTCGAATTTCGGCTGGTTTAACGCCTTCGTTCGTTAAAAACTTTATTATGATGCGTTGCGCAACCGACGGATGAACCTCTCTTTCGCTCATTGTGAGGACAACTAAACAAACCGATCGGGCGGTCGGCTTGGCCTTAAGTCATCTAGACGGGATCCCCCCTACCCTTCTCGGCGCTCCGTCTACCTCCGACACGCTTTCTACGTCCTCAGAAGTAAAAGGTTCGTTTATATTTGAATGTTCCTCGTAGAGCGGTATGCAAAAATTAAAATATCCGTGTGCATTGGTATGCGCATCCCAGCCGACATTCCTCATGATGACGCTTCTATCGGACGATACCATGACGTAATTCTTGAGCGTGCTTGTAATTCCCACGTTTCTGTTACGATCAATCTCCACACCGTCGAGTTCGTATCGAATTTCATCGAACATGAATGTGACGCAATTATTTCCCAATGTCACATTAGATCCCTCGGCAGGTCTGTTTATCAATAGTTTCCTCTCGATGTATAGAAAACTTTCGTACGGTAACATGTACAGATCCTGTTGTTGTATGGGTATTCTTATCTCGTCGCTGTGTCCGAACGTCGTGTTGGCGAACGGATTGTACGTGTGAGTCTCGATCTTGACGATGCGATCGTCGAAGATTAGCTCATCCCCGATGTTGAGGATGTCGGTCATTGTCGCGTCGATCAAAACGTTTCGCACCGCGAATCCCCAAGATTTTAAAAATTCGACGTTCGATACGTTGAGTTTCTTTTTTTCTTGATGCAACCGAACGGTCGAATATTACCGAACGTTGACGCCACTAGGCTTTTAAAGTTGGTCACCTTATCTCTCGCGTGCTCCGTTCAACACGAGCATCTCATGTGTCGCACGCACGCGTTATCGCTGTCGTCGTCGTACGTGTAATCTGACGATGATCTCTTCTCCTCGAAAGTCGAGCAATCGTTCTTATTGATCGACAACGCGTATCGTCAAATCCGTAATGCTCCGTGCGATGATCGGCAGGTAAATGATCTGTGCCGGTGTTCCCGATATCTTATATCTCGGTAGCACTCTCGGTGAAAATTCATGTATCGTGTGCACGGGTTTGCTGTTGCAGTACGCGCCCCCGGTGCACTCTATTCGGATAATGTTGATAATGTTGATCGGCATGTAACGTTGATAATGTTGATCGGCATGTCCGATTCGTGCCACTGTCACGGATTCAGCACGCAATACGATGAAAATCCCAGCAGCGATCCGATGTTGTTGGGCTTGCTAAAGTTTATTCTGTAGGCGCATTTGATTTCGCTCTTCATCGTACTGTAATTCGTGCGGAGCACTATCGGATATTCTCTATCTTCGTCATGTTTGTCATCGTTGGAACGAACCACGGATCGCGGACGTTTTCGTAAAATTGCACGTTTTAAAAATTCATTTATATCTTGCAGTTCATACGCTCCCTCGGGAATCGTAATTTCGTCTTCACCAAAATAAAATTTATTATTCGACGCATTCACGTTCGGTATCGTGTGATAAGTTTTAAAGTCCAATAGACCGAGCTCGTAATCATCGTCGCTCAAATCTATGGCCGGAGAGTAGTTTACGGCGAAGACGCTGCTCTTCCCGGTCAACGTAAGTGTTAACGACATGATGGAAAACTAATGAATACCAAGTTTTCGCGATGTTTCAGGCTTTAAATTCGCACATCGACCGTTCGGAGAAACCGTAGACACATCTGTCCACAGATGTTTTGACCGTAACGTTGAAAAGATGTACGATTGTATTCTATTATCACACCGCCTTCGAAATACCGTTCGAGTTCTTTAGGCGGTCGAAGATTACCGAAACTGTCGAAATATACCACGCGATTTTCCCTCTTCACGTACGCTGCCAATATTGCTATCCAATCAGTACCGGGACCCGTCACATCATCCAGATTTATGATACCGCTCTCGTTTCGATGTACACCGCTTCGCGGTAACGCCTTACGCATGAAAACACCTCTAAAGTATGGTACGCGCATACGTCTTACCAGCTGATCGAGTTGTACATTCGTTGTCACACCCTTGGGTATTTTTAACGTCTCTTTGACGTTTTTTTTTCTTTTTCATAGTTATCCTTGTCCATCCCCCGCATGGGTCTCTATCTTGGCGTGGTGGAGGGACTTAAGGTCGCATCCGGGCTCACCCTCAGGGATGGAACCGGGTGCGACCGACGAAGAGGGACCCCCCAAGCTAAGGTGTTAGCAACCGTGCCGACAGCTGCATCACGCAGGGGGCGCTGCGTGGTTAACGGTGCCTCCCGGACACCGGGCGAAATCCGGGAGTAGGCAGCCAAGCCCCGGCGTACGCGGCTCCGACCGGGTGAGACCGCTTATCCGCGCTTCTCGTGGGACAAAAATGAGCGATGAAAAAATTAAAAATAAAAATAATTTAAATGAAGTCCTTCAGGACGTGGCTTCCTTAGAAAGCGAACGGCCGGAGGAAGTCTCTAATGCAGGAGCGGGCACCTTTGATGTCCACCCTAAAACCTGCGTCCGATATTGCGGCGCCAGACGACGCTATAAGAAACAGTTGCAGCTCCAGGGGGAGGGGGGGGGTCATAAAGACCGTAACAACTCTCTCTGAGGTTGCTTCTGCTCCTGAGGGGAAAGGGGGGTCGGGGCAGGCTGGGACGACTAAACGTTCCAGATCGGTCACGAATACCCCTAGCCCCTTAAACAGGCAACCTGGGAAGAGACCCCGGATCAATGATCAAGGGTCATTTGTCCAGGCAACTAAGAGCATCGTCAAGATTGCCGTCGTCACAGACGGCTATCCTGACGGTGAGATAGGAGACGGAGAGGCAGCGGAGATCAGGAAGCTGATCAGGGGTCGCATTGCTCTCCAGAGAGGCACCAAAGCTCCCATCTTTACCGGCTTCTGGATTAGGGATGGAGCACTTGTCTTCGCCTGTGCGAACGAGGAATCGGCGGACTGGCTAAAAGGTCTCTCCGCTGATCTTAGCTTAGGGAACGTTCCTCTGCGTGTGCTGCCGGTCGGTGAGCTGCCTAAGCGTCATTGGGTGGTGGTGCACATGGAGGAGCCGGACCTTTCAATCAAGGAGGCTATTGAATTCCTTGATAGGCAGAATGCAAGCCTGGTTCCTGGGGATTGGGTGGTCTCGGGCGGAAGTGAAAGCAGGTATGCCACGAGCACCCACTTCGCTTGCCTAGTAGCCGTCGAATCGCTGGAGGCCCTTAAGGCCTGCAATTTTAGGCCTTTCTGTGGTTCTACTCGAGCAACTGTAAAGTTGTTTGAAAAAGAACGCAGAGAGGAGCCTGCTGCTGCAGGAACAAAAAATCAGGCCTGAACCAACCATGGACGGACCTGGGGTTCCTGCAACTTAGATTAATTTGCATCACAGTAAAGGCGCCTCGGCGATTTTAGCCAGGAGCATGGCTGCGATGCAGACAGGCATAGCACTAATCCAGGAGTCTTGGTTCCTGAAAAATGCTATAAAAGGCTTGAGCGGATGTGGCACAGTTTGCTACACATGATCAAATTGAAAAAATAGAACTTGCATAGCCACAAAAGATTTAACTGCAACTTTTATGTCATAGTTCAGCTGCGAGGACTTAACAGTAATCCAGATGAGACTCAATCTCTCGACGACGGAATCCTTGGATGTGCTGATAGGCTCAGCGTACATGCCCTATGATTCCGAGGAACCATCCTTCTCAGGCGCAAATTAAGAATCTGATAACCTATGTGGAGGAACGTGGGCTCGAATTACTACTTGGATGCGATGCCAACTCCCACTATGTTGGGTGAGAAAGCTCGGGCGTCAACTCCAGAGGGGAGAGCCTACACATGATTTCATCATGAGTACTGGTCTCATCATTTTAAATAGGGGCTCAGAATTCACCTTCCAGGGCTCTAGAAGACAGGGGGTAATCGACATCACCTTATATACAAGGAGGGTGGCTGGCTTGGTGACGGACTGGAGGGTCTCGAATGAGTCCTCCGGCTTTGATCACAGACAGATACGCCTAACTCTTTGTCACATATCAGAGAACAAATGGATGCGCAATCCAAAAAAGACTGATTGGGAGGGATATAGGGCTGCCTTGTCAGCAAACCTACATTCATTCCCAATCAAATTCTTCAACAAGAATGATCTTGACACGACGGCACTCTTCATGAAGGACGCTATAATAGATGCCTACAAGCAAACTTCCCGCTGAGGAGGAGCCAGTTTTCCACCAAAGCTCCCAGGAGCAAAGAGCTCATGAGACTCAGGAGACTAGGAGACTCTTCAATAAGGCCAAAAAATCTGGCTCTGTAACCTGTTGGGATGCCTTTAGAAGCGCACGGCGGGAGTATAGCAAAGCCATCACTTCAGCCAAGCGACTGAGCTGGAAGAAATTCTGTGAAAGCATAGAGAGTCTCCCAGAGGCATCCAGGCTTAATAGAATTCTTAACTCTGATAGTCGCTCACAGATGGACTGTCTAAAACACCCTGACGGACACTATACAGAGAATCTCACTCACACTCCTGATGGAGACTCACCTCCCAGGTTTTCAACCTTGGACATCACAACACCCCTCTTCCGGGGCGCTCGCATCCGGGGATGGCTATAAACCCAGGGAGTGGACGCTAGCGGCTGAGGTGCATCCAAAAGGTGTAGAGTGGGCCATTCACTCCTTTGACCCCTACAAACAACCGGGACCGGATGGAATCTACCCCATCCTCCTTAAGGAAGGGTTGGTGCTACTACTGGGCCCCCTTACAAAAATCTTTAGAGCAAGCATAGTTCCAAGACATATCCCACCGGCCTGAAGTGGCACTAGACTGTGCTTCATCCTTAAGCCAGGCAGAAATGGCCATATTACGGCCAAAGATTTCAAACCCATTAGCCTCATCTCTTTTTTGCTGAAAACATTAGAGAGATTTGTTGAGGGGTTCATAAAAACAGGGCCTTTACTTCATAGTCCTCTGTCTTCTTGTCAGTATGCCTACAGGGAGGGCAGGTCCACAGACACTTTGTGGGCAGTATTGAATCTCAACTTACAGCTAAAGGGTACGCCCTAGGCGTCTTCCTGGATATTGAGGGAGCTTTTGATAGCACCTCCTATCCAGTCATTATGAGGGCCATGGCCAACCATAACATGCCAGTTGCTATTATTGACTGGACACTAAGCATGTTGACAGGTAGGCTTCTAACTGTCAATCAGGGAGACTTGACACTGAGAGGTGTCCCCGCGAAGGGCTGTCCGCAGAGTGGAGTTCTGTCTCCACTTCTGTACCTCGTGGTGGACGAACTCCTAGTCAATCTACAGAAAGCTAGTCTTCGGGTATACGGCTATGCCGATGATGTAGTCATTGTGCTAATAGGTAGCTTTCTTTCAACTCTCAAGGAGTTAATGGATAATGCACTGAGAATTGTTCAAAACTGGTGTGAGGCCAAAGGTCTAACAGTAAACCCAGATAAGACCGAAGCCATGATCTTCACCAGGAAATACAAGTCGTAGAACATTGATACACTCAAACTCTGGAACAAAGAAATACAGTTCTCTACCTCAATAAAATATTTGGGTGTCCACCTTGATCCCAAATTGTATTGGAACCACTATCTTGAGGTCAAGAGAAAGAAATTCTACATCTCATTCTGGGCATGCAGAAGAGCGATGAGCGCTACCTGGGGGATTAAACCCAGCATAGCGTTATGGATTTATAGAGCAATTCTGTTGCCGAGGCTGATGTATGCAGCGGTGGTCTGGTGGCCGAGGGTGGAAAAAGTGGGGGCGAGGAACCTGCTGAAAAGCCTACAAGGTGGATACCTAAGGGCTGCAATGGGGATCATGAGAACCACCCCAACAGAGGCGCTGGAAGTAGTCCTCTGCATTCCTCCGCTTGACCATGGGATCATCTGCCCAGCCAAGCTAATGACTTACAGATTGCACTGTCAAAAAAAGTGGAGAAATGCTGGACCTGGGCACACCAGACTAGCTTTCTTCAAAACCGTCCTTTCTTTCTAGAACAAGACAGAATGACTAGGAAATACCATCTGGGGAAGACTTTCAAAGTTCTTATACCGGATAAGGCTAACTGGAACAATCAACGCTTTCTTGATCGCCTGGATCCGGATGTATGGTATACAGACAGGTTCAGGTGACAATGGTCGCTTTGGGGCAGGCATATATGCTCCAAAAATCAATTACAAATCGAGCATTCTCATGGGGGGACTGGCCACGGTCTTTCAAGCTGAGGTCTTAGCCATCCTGGAATGTGCAAATTTACAAAACACTGCCAAGGCTGATAACAAAAATATAGTTATATGCTCCGATAGTCAAACAGCCCTAAATGCTCTTGCAAAATCTATCACGGAATCCTCCCTGGTTTGGGATTGCAAGTTAGTACTTAACCAACTTGGGGAACAAGGTCACCTTGATGTGGGTACCAGGTTATCAAGGCATCTAAGGCAATGAGGTGGCGGACGAACTGGCGAAAGCGGGCACCCTCGAGGATACACCGGACCTCCTAGGAGAAGGGACGGGGCTACAGACAAGCAAGGATCCTGATGAATCAACCCTCACAGGACAGGGCATGCGAGCTACTAAGCAGAGGTCCTAAGCAGAGGGAGACTCAGACTTGCTCTAGGCCTTCTCACGGGGCATGTGCACCTTCGGGCTCACATGTCCATTTTGGGACTGGCTACGCAAAATACATGCAGACTTTGTGGAGAGGATAGGGAGGACGCCGCCCACATTTTGTGTCGCTGTCCCGCCTTATGCCTCAAAAAATACAGACACCTAGGGTCTATGTTTTTGGACCCAGGTGATCTGAAGAATAAGAGGATAATCAACCTGTGCAATCTGGCGATAACGCTGACTTGGGTCTGCAGGGCTAATCCTCAGTCACTAGCGGGAAGTCACAATGGAACTTTAAGATCTAGGTGACCTTAGGGACTCTTTGTACCACCCGCTCAAATTACTTACTACTACTGCTACTACTACTACTACCCCCTGTCCACGTTTGTACAGAGCGAGATACACTCCTCGTCCATACTTGTATGGAGCGAGATACAGTCCATAACCTTCCATCGCGCGATTGTGACGTTGCAGCTCCTTGACGTTGCGCGGCTTTGCCGTCGTTCACCACCTTTGCCATGTCGGCCGCCGATCACGGATCCGAGCGCACTCAATATCAGCAGAATCGGCAATACGCCACTGCGTTTTGCTACCGGAAGTATCCGTTTTTTCCCCGCCTTTTTTTCGTCTTCGTTTTCATACCCATGCTGATCTTCGTCTTGGCTTCATCGCCGCCCAGACAGCTGTGGCTGCGGTTTTCTCACCGAGAGCGGAATCCCTCGCGACGATGCGTCTTCGCGCTTTTTTGGCGAGTATCCGCTGCGTGTCTCTTGGCGAGATCGTTACTCCGAGAATACGCTATGTCGTGCTCGCGGCACGCCGCGTTCAGTAGATTTATATCTTGATCGCCTCTCGCCAATCGTTTTTCCAAATGAGTACCCGTGCCGCAAAACTGATAGGGAATATGTAACTCGAGAGGAAGCGTGTTTATCGCGCGATTCAGCAAACTACTACCTTTTACGTTCGGCGCTGTTGCTGACATCCGCTGCAATTCTTTATCAACAGCGCGGGACCGTCGATGTGCGTTTGCTGACACAGTAAATTATAGTGTTCCAGGCACCGATATTGCTGAATTTCTGGATCCGCTCTAATATCTTCGGGAAGCTTATTTCACATATAATGTATATAATTAGAAAAATGTCGCAAGTAGAATGATCTTCGGTATGTACTTGAGTTGTTCGGCGGATAAATCGTAAATATCGCTGTCATCCGTTAAAAGTAAAAATATTTTAGATACTGAGCGACTCGCGGTTTTACGCACCTATAAATAGGATAGTGCGCTCTCTCGATACAGTTTTTTACTGTAAACATGCGATTCGTGCGACAATCGCCGACGATCACAGTGACTAATTTCGACGACAGATTAGGGTAGATGGAGAAGAAGCAATGCAGGCACGGTACGATGCTACCGAGTACTATACGCGCGATTGTTTGCGGTTCCTCGAATTGCGGTAAAACCAACATTTTGATAAGTTTACTGGAAAATCCGCACGGCGTTAGTTTCGAGAACGTGTACGTGTACTCAAAGTCATTGCAACAACCGAAATATCGATACTTGGAGAATCTGTTGACGTCGATCGATGAAATCGGCTACTTTGCGTTCTCCAATAACAGTGACGTCATTCCACCGAGCAAGGCGCGTCCAAACTCGATCTTCGTCTTTGATGACGTAGCACGCGATAAGCAAGACGTGGTGAGAGAATATTTCTCAATGAGCAGGCACTCGAACGTCGACTGTTTCTATCTGTGTCAGTCGTACGCGAGAATACCAAAACATCTGATACGCGATAACGCGAACTTGCTGATCTTGTTTAAACAGGGTATTACCAACTTGAAATGTGTACAACGATCACGTAAATACCGACATGTCGTACGAAGAATTTTGCGCTTTGTGTCACGATTGTTGGCAACGCGAGTACGGATTCGTGGTGATAGACAAGGGGTGCCTTCCAACAAGAGACACAGATGACACAGTGTAACACAGTGTCGACACAAGTGCCTTCCTACAAAAACACAAGACGACACAAGTCGACACATCTGTAGAGCAGAGTCAAACACTTGTGTCACTCATGGCTACTAACTTCAGTCAATGTTATAATATTTGTAGCACTGTGAATACCCTACGGAATATTGTTATTGCGGTTATGTTACGGAGGATTGTGGTTACGGCAAATATGTTTCATCTTATAGAATTTTATTTTTAATATTTTCTTATAAAAACTTAAAAATGCAGTGTTTACACTGTAATGATATTGTAACGCTTAATGATGTTTCACATCATGAATGTTTTGTTGGGCAAGAAAAATATAATGAATCAAATAATTCATTTGCAGAAAAGAAATAACGTAAGTATTAAGTTCAGAAGATAAAACTTTTGTATTTTAATTTTTTGTTTAGTATAAGTTTTGAGGTAATCAATAGTTCAAGAAACTTTTTTTTGTTTTATTAATGGGAAAAAAATATGTGTTTGACAGCTGCAAAATGCCACATTAGCTCTTCTTACAAGTTTATACAAAGCAAAAATAGGTATGTTAGATCATCTAAAGAAGAAGAGCAAAATATGAGAAGCTATAACTACTTTACAACAAGATTTTGGTATCGAGGTAAAATATATGAAAGTTTAATAAATTCAATATTTCACATAATTGCAAAGTATGTAATATACGTTATCTATGTATGTAATAGTTATCTTTTTATTTTAGATGTCTACAAATCAAGTCCGTTGGAAAATGAATGCCTTAATAAAAAAATATAAGGCATGTGTGGATAATAATTCGAAATCAAGAAGAAGCTTAATGACGTTCAAATGGTTTGATCAAATGGATGAGATCTTCAATCAAGGAAAAGGTGTTACTATAAATCATACCTTTTCATCTAAATTTATAGATACTGCAAAGCCTTCTACTTTATCTACGTCAGAGGTTTATTCCAATTCTTCAACCTCAACATTAGTTCCTATTTCTAATACTTTATTGCAAAGTTCTTGCTCTGAAAATTCACAAAATATTTCTGAATCTGTTGATTCCACGTTAAGTACAAAAAGTAAAAATAAACGTTTACCACATGGAAGCAACTCTAATATAACAAGAGATAAAGTTGCGATAGAAAATCAATGGTTAGAATATATGAAGATGAAGATTGAACGTGATAAAATCTGTGATGAAAAGGATGCATCTGTCTAAGAACAGAATTGTTGAAGTTAAAAAGAAAGCATCTTGCTGTAAAAGAAGAAGAAATAAAGCAACGAAAAGAATATTTAATTGCAAAGTTAAGAGGAAAAGAAAATAGACACTCAGAAATTGTAGCAATTGAGAAAAAAAATGTAAACTATTAAGTAAATTAGCTAAAGCTGGTTCGGATTCTGATTAAAATACTTGCTTTTCACATTCTCATTTAATATAAATATTATATAGATTTCATATTTTAAAAAATATGACTTTACAGTTCCTAGTCTCAAAAGGATTATTAATAAGAGCATTTTGATTTTATGAATTTTTGTTGTCATAGCAATTAAATTTAAAGTTTAATTTTTAGTAAATTTATAATAAAGTGTGTGTGTGTTTATAATGGGACACCCTATATATATATATATATATATACAGGGTGTTTGATAATTCGAACGTCAACCGTAAAATGCAAGTAGAGTAGGTTAAACTGAGTAGAAAAGTCCTGTATCATTTTGCGATTTTCGTAATAATTAATGAGATATTAATTAAAGAAGATCGACCAATACGCGCGAATCTAAGCGCGCGGCGAGAAGAGACAACCCACGATTATTGTGTAGCGTTTGAGTACGCGGGGAGAAGGAACAGCCTACCGTTATTGTCTAGCATTTTAGCGCGCGGGGAGAAGGGATAGCCACAACCATTGTTACGCGATTGTTTAGGCGCGTGACAAAGCGTTGCGAGAAGCGCGTAATACTAGAATACCGCGGCGACCGCCCCGAATTGTTCTCTCGCATTGTTTTGCATCTCTCTCTCTCTCTTTCTCTCCCTCTCGGTAGGCTGTTCCTTCTCCCCGCGCACTCAAACGCTACACAATAATCGTGGGTTGTCTCTTCTCGCCGCGCGCTTAGATTCGCGCGTATTGGTCGATCTTCTTTAATTAATATCTCATTAATTATTACGAAAATCGCAAAATGATACAGGACTTTTCTACTCATTGTCAGTTTAACCTACTCTACTTGCATTTTACGGTTGACGTTCGAATTATCAAACACCCTGTATATATATAGATTATCTTATGACCATGGATTCGACTGGGACAATCCTACAATTCTTCATAAGGGGACACATACGAGAAAAAGGGAGATTGCGGAAATGCTTTTCATCAAGAAATGCAATTTTGCAATCAACTCCCAAAGGGACACAGAGAATTTGACTGCGATATATGACGGACTCCTTAATATTTTATAATTTATAATTTTTACTTTCACTTGACACAACCTTCTCTTATTTATTATTTACATTTTAGACCATTGACCCGATTTTTCTATTTTAGATTTATTTAATATTTTATAATTTATATCTTTTACTTTTACTTGACACAACCTTCTCTTATTTATTATTTATATTTTAGACTATTGACCTGTTTTCTCTACTTATACATTTTGTTTTGTGTCCTTTTTATTTTATGTATTTATTATAATTTTGTATCTTATGTCACATTGTTGGATTCAATCTTGCTCAGTCCTTTCTTTTCTGTCACCAACAACAGACGCCTTTTATATCTAAAGAAATCGATACCGATTCATGGTCATCAATATTACAATTTTGTATTTTTATTTTTTATCGGACTGCTATTTATGTAAGTTTTTATTTTGATTTGTATAAATTTGCGCCTTTAAATGATTATTATAGTTCCTTCATATCATATTTATAGATATATTTGAAGAGGACCTAAATCACAGGTCGAAACGTAAATAAACGTCAATTACACCGGCACACAAAAAAAAAAATCTGTACTTTTGACCAAACCCACCTATCTATATGTATTTTGGCTCGCTGAAACCGAATCTGGAGGTCGTTTAGCCCGTCTACCTCTTGGTTTTGAGTAAATCGCAAAAAATAGCGAAAAATCGCATTAGTAAGTGCGACAAAATTAGGAAAAAATTTTTTTGACTTTCAACAAGTAAATTTCTTATGTAGTTTGATGTGCTTAACCCAAATTTGAAGTTTATTGAGCTTTATCATCCATAGTATTGCCGAAAATCGCGAAAAATAGCTCAAATAGTAAAAAAAAACGATTAAAATCGCAACGTTTATGAACGTAAAGCAATTCGGGAAAAAATTTTCTGACCTTAATGAGGTGTATTTATTATGTATTTTGATGCCCTGAACCCGTTTTTCAACTTTGTTGAGCTCTGTTACCCACAAGTTTTAGCGAAAATCGCAAAAAACCGCGTTAACGAGCGTAAAAATCGTTGTTTTCTTATGCTTTTTTTCTCTTAACGAACTCTTTTATCTTCGAATGATCTATGTAGCGGGTTTCTTTTCCTCTTCACTCCGGTCTGAATCGTTTCCCTTTTTAACGTTCAACAGAAATCTGCCATCATATTAATATCCCACCTTCCTTGGTACCGCTGCTCCATTTCACTTATGTCTTGATGGAATCGTTCTCCTTGTTCTTCGCTGTAGTCTCCGAGATTTTGAGGAAAGTAGTCAAGATGCGAGTGTAGGAAGTGCACTTTTAGACTCATCAAGCAACCTAACTTTTTGAAATTCTTCAACAAATCTTCAACCAAATTTCGGTAATCGGCACTTTTTTGATTTCCCAAAAAATTCTGAGAGACACTTTTGAAACTTAGCCATGCTGCTTTCTCCTTGTCATTCATTTGCTTAATAAAGTTTTCATCTTGAAAAAGCGTACGAATTTGGGGACCATCGAAAATACCTTCTTTCAATTTTGCATCACTTATAGCGGAAAACTTCAGTCCTAAATACCCAAAACAGTTACCATTTTTAGAGCTAGAGCTATGCGCAGGGGTATGCCGACGATTTGGCTGTTCTTGTGCGAGGACCCTTCTTAGAAACACTTCTAGAGCTAACGCAAGCGGCTCTGGAGGTGGTGGAAGAATGGTGCCGGGAGACGGGTCTGTCGGTTAATCCGCTCAAGACGGGTCTCGTGGTATTCACACATAAATACAAGGTGGACCCTGTGGAGGGCCCCACACTTGGAGGAATCAGGCTGGCTCCTTCCGAGTCGGTGAAATATCTAGGAGTTATCCTGGATAAGAAGTTGACATGGAGGGAACATCTTGACGATCGCTGTAGGAGCATCTGCTCCTACTTCTGGACGTGCAGACGGACCTTTGGCCGGACCTGGGGTCTGAGGCCAAGAATGGTCCTTTGGATCTACACGGCTATACTGCGCCCCAGACTACTCTATGCGTCGGTAGTGTGGTGGCCCAGGGTACTGAAAAGAGGCGCCAAGGTTGCCCTGGAACACGTTAGAGCTTTGATTCTACGAGGGGCTCTTGGCGCTCTGCGAACAACACCGGTGGCGGCGATGGGAGTGCTGCTGGATGTTGAACCACTCCATCTGACGGTAATGGCGGCAGCTGCGGCTGCGGCTCACCGCCTGAGATGTGAAGTCAAGTGGAAGGCGGGTGCGAGGCACACGAAACTCCCGGACGAAATTCTATCGGGCTCCGTTTTTGCGATGGGGCAAGATAGAATGCCAAGGATCCGTGCCTTCGAAAGAGGATACAGGGTATGTCTCTCCAAGCGAGAGGACTGGAGGGACGCCAAGGGGCCGATCTCTCTAGGAGGGGACGTCTGGTTCACGGATGGCTCCAGAAGGGGAGAGGGCTCCGGTGCGGGCATCTTTTGCCAACGAGAAGAGGTGAAAGAAATCATCCCCCTCGGGAAATACGCCACGGTGTTCCAGGCGGAGACCGTGGCTGTTCTGAACTGTGCACTGGAGCTGCTGGGATCTGGAAGGACTGGCAGGTGCATCAAGATCTGTTCGGATAGTCAGGCGGTGATTAAAGCGCTTGGCTCCCCGATCTTCACCTCACGGCTGGTCTGGGACTGCAGGTGCACCCTAGAAGAGCTGGCGAGAAGAAACGAAGTTGCCCTGGTTTGGGTCCCCGGACACGCGGGGATTAAGGGCAACGAGATGGCCGACCAGCTCGCCAGAGCTGGAGCAGTGACGGGAATGCTGGGACCGGAGCCAGCAGTTGGGGTCCCCTACTCTCTGAGTAGAGAAAGGATCCGGAGCTGGCTGAGGGGCCAGCACCTGGAATACTGGAAAAATGAAACCAAAGTCAAATGCAGACAAGCTAGCGCTCTGCTGGGAGATTCTCCCGGAGAGGGCCTGGCGAGGAGCATAAGACGGTTGAGCAGGAAGGACGCCAGACTGGCGGTACAAATACTGACAGGACATGGCGTCCTGAATTATCACATGCACAGGCTGGGTGTCAGTGATTCACCCGACTGTAGAGCATGTGGGGAAGAGGATGAAACAAGCCTCCACATTTTAAGTCAGTGCCCAGCACTTGCAGGGCAGCGACTTCGCTGGTTGGGCTCAGCTTTGCTGGAGCCCGAGCAAATAAGACAGTTGTCGATTGGGGACCTGCTCTCCTTCTGGAAGGGGACAGGTTTACCCTAATCACGGCTGTTTTAACGGGGAGACACAATGGACTCGGTCTGAGTGTCGCTGGTAGGGCTCGAAGAGACCTCCCCCCCGAATATTATTATTATTATTATTAGAGCTAGAGCTAGAGATCTAGAGCTTTGACATATTGTTTGATCAGTCCGAGTTTGATATGAAGAGGCGGTAGCAAAATTTTGGAGGGATCAATCAATGGTTCGCGTATGATGTTCTTTGATCCTGGATGAAACTCGGTTGTTATTGGCCAATCTTTCTTAACATAGTGATTTATCCTATCTCTACTATCCCACAAACATAAAAAGCAGGGGTTTTTCGTGAAACCCGATTGTTGACCTAGAATCAGGGTTGCAATTTTTAGATCACCGCAAATCTTCCATTGATGTTCATACGCTTTTTCAAGATGAAAACTTTATTAAGCAAATGAATGACAAGGAGCATGGCTAAGTTTCAAAAGTGTCTCTCAGAATTTTTTGGGAAATCAAAAAAGTGCCGATTACCGAAATTTGGTTGAAGATTTGTTGAAGAATTTCAAAAAGTTAGGTTGCTTGAGTCTAAAAGTGCACTTCCTACACTCGCATCTTGACTACTTTCCTCAAAATCTCGGAGACTACAGCGAAGAACAAGGAGAACGATTCCATCAAGACATAAGTGAAATGGAGCAGCGGTACCAAGGAAGGTGGGATATTAATATGATGGCAGATTTCTGTTGGACGTTAAAAAGGGAAACGATTCAGACCGGAGTGAAGAGGAAAAGAAACCCGCTACATAGATCATTCGAAGATAAAAGAGTTCGTTACAAGAGAAAAAAAGCATAAGAAAACAACGATTTTTACGCTCGTTAACGCGGTTTTTTGCGATTTTCGCTAAAACCTGTGGGTAACAAAGCTCAACAAAGTTGAAAAACGGGTTCAGGGCATCAAAATACATAATAAATATACCTCATTAAGGTCAGAAAATTTTTTCCCGAATTGCTTTACGCTCATAAACGCGATTTGTTGCGATTTTAATCGTTTTTTTTACTATTTGAGCTATTTTTCGCGATTTTCGGCAATACTATGGATGATAAAGCTCAATAAACTTCAAATTTGGGTTAAGCACATCAAACCACATAAGAAATTTACTTGTTGAAAGTCAAAAAAATTTTTTCCTAATTTTGTCGCACTTACTAATGCGATTTTTCGCTATTTTTTGCGATTTACTCAAAACCAAGAGGTAGACGGGCTAAACGACCTCCAGATTCGGTTTCAGCGAGCCAAAATACATATAGATAGGTGGGTTTGGTTAAAAGTACAGACCACTTTTTTTTGTGTGCCGGTGTTATTATATCACTGGTGCCAGTTTGTGAGTCAGTCATTACCTTCTCCTTTTATAAAATATAATAACAATAATGTTACAACACGTCGCACAATTAGCGTAACGGAACTTTCATTTCGCTGAACAGCCATTTAGTAAGAAGGTCTCTAGTAATTTAGCACATTGACGCCATCTGTGACTAATTTAAAAATTAAAGTGTTCCATCAAGCACCTATGCACTGTGTTCAATTGTGTGACACAATGTCTCACCGTGTTACCTTTTGGAAGGCATCCAAGGACAGCTCGCTTACTAACGGGCGATACAGAAAAGGATTTAACGTGTTCGCGATACCGCGAAACGGCTAGTCGTTGCCGAAACCTTGTCGAGGTGAAACGTGAGTGATCGACGCTTTATCAACATGGCAGAGAGCAATGATATTCGCGAGTGTGAAAAGATTGGGAGATTGAGAAAACGAGCCAATCGATTCGCAAGAAATATCGCGCTTTGAAGACCGGTAAGATCGAAGACGATATAATGGCGAAGAGACATCTTGGGCCAATCATCGAGCCGCTGCAAAAGATCGTCGACAATTCTAGCGCGCACGCGATAAAAGACGAGCCACGTGACAATGACGCGGGGATTGAAACGTCATTTCGTCCAGAAGCGTGAGAAGGATGCGATATGGAGTAAGACAAAGAGGAAACGAGTGGATCGCTCGTTAATTAAATCACCCGAATCCCCGAAACTACATAGGCTAAACGAAGATGACAATGCACCGTTGACAACCTCTACACCGTGTGCGATACAACCGACGACGACGACAAACGCGGCCGAAGATGTTTTCGAAACCACGGACGATTCGTTCGCAACGACCGTTCAAGGTCAGATACATACGGCGGATGGTCAAGAAACATTGCACGGTCACTTGGGCCCGCTTTCTCAAAGTACATCGGGGATGTCCCACGCGGTCAGAGCGGTATGGATAACGTGTACGGTGTTTATCTCGACAAGGATGGATTGATGCTTGGTAGCAAACGTTTCGACGTGGACAACAACGATAACATAATTGTCGACGACATGAAATACATCGGTACACCCGGTCTTTACGAGCTGATTTTCATGAAAATTCCCAACGATGACATATATACGGAAGACGATATGCTAAAGTACAAGACCCTGCTGCTGGCAACTAATGCGCATAGACGCAATCACAACGCTGATGGTCAACTACGGAGCAACAGGGGATACAAGTACAAACACGTAATTGCACCGTTACTGTCAATCAAACCTGGAAAGAAAAAATCTGGAAGAGGATTACCTCACGCTATGACTCTAAACGCGATCGATTACGTATACTGGGATGATTCCAACGAGCTGGTGGATCGCCTACGATTGCTCAATGCTTCGCATCAAGCTGGTCACAACGCTCACGACAATGAGATACTGTCGATCAAGGAACTTCGCGAAGCTGGTCTAATTATAAATTAATTCGTGTATCATTGAAACGAATCAGTCGACAAGTAGTGATCACTCGCATCGAAAAAATGCCAATCAACATGTTGTTGAATTAATAATTAAGGATTTATATTTGTTTAAATATAATTCTAAAGTTCAGCTTAAAGATTTAATCAGATTATAAAGAAGAGACGCAGCCAGTACAAGAGGACAATACAGAGTGAAGAGGAATATGAATTTAGGAAATATCCTGAGAGAAAGCGACAGGGACGACTCTCGCAGTCAATTATTTGAACTGCCTACTCTCAATCGACTATTGATCGATAACACATATCAATCACATGTTACCTTTCTACTTTAATTAGATCTTATATTACAATATAGAGAAAGCACTATCTACAACACAACAAATTTGAGCTATTCGAACGGAGAAAAGACGACGACGATTCGCGTCGTTGGGATGGATTAGTGAAAAATTACGTGCGCAATAACGCGTTGTGCTGCGTCACTACAGACTACGACGCAAAGTCGCGCAAAATTCGTCGCGTAGCGCAGCCTGAGGCTGATACTGACGCCGTCAATAAACTGTACATGGAGCAATGTCTTAAAACTGTAAAAAATCAACAGAGAGAGTCAGACGAGAAACTGACCGTGTTCGAGAGGGATGTACGAGCGTTACGCACCCATGATAAATGAACTTCAGCGCGCGATAACCGTCGAGTCAGAAACGGCAACAAACCAGTGTTGGCCGGCGGGGCGCAATTTTGGCGCATGCGCGACAGTTAGGTTAGTATCATAGCAACGTACCTACTGTTAGGAAATTGGCGGGAGCAATAGGCGGGAGACAAGTTTTGGCGCGCTCGTGGCTCGTGGCTCGGATGTGTAGTGTCTCGTACGTATATGTGTATGTGTATATGTGTTTTGTGTTCTCAAGTCTCAGCAGGACCAGGCGGCGATTTAAAGAGAGGTTTAGTAGGAGTCTTATTAGGTGAGTAAATATATTATTATATTAGCATATTATATATATATTATTATATTATTATATTAGTTATTATGGAATCTAGTCCTAGTCAAGGATCTAGTCATAGCAAAGGAGCAATTAAAAAACGTAGAGAATTCCAAGTTTGCTGGTTAGATGAAGATATTTTTAAAGGATGGTTGGCTCCTCATCCTACGGAAAATACAGCGCTTTGCATGTTATGCAATAAGACTATTAGATGTCACAAAAGAGACTTACAAGGGAAGTGTCACGACTGTCCGGAACCGATTTGATTCTCCTTTAAATATGTTGTTATATATACAAATCTAAGAGACACGTATTTTTTTATATGGGCCACTTTTGACTTTTAAGGGGTAAAACACCCCTTTGAAAAAAAACGGTTTTTATCTTTCAAGGCGAATATCTTTGAAACTATTAGAGATAGAAAAAAAATTCAAACGGGGTATTAAATGGCTTGATGAGTACTACAAAATACTGTAAAAAAATTTTTTTTTTTTTTTTTTTTCAAAAAATCTTACCCCTTTAACTGTTTTTTCAAAATTTTTAATTTTTGTTTTCATCAAATTAAAGGTTATTTTTTAACGAATTCATCCATGTATATTAAAGTTATGTTGCGTAATATCATTTTTGAGAAATCATTACAAACCCCTCCGTATATACGTTATTCGTGCTCGTATCGTATCTACTATGTGCGTAAGTGTAATAATTATCGTCGAAATACAATATTTAAAAAAATGTTAAATTTGTACAAAAATAAGCTTTTATTTGTGGCGATAAAAAAAATTTGAAATTTTGAAAAAAGAGGAATGGAAATTTTGGATTGGAATATTTTAAAAATTAAAAAAATTTTTTTTGCACTGTCTTATAAAGTACTCCTAAAATCATTCAACTTTTATTACATGATATTTTTCTAACAATACAGATTATAAAAAATATTAAGAATTAGGGTAGAGTTTTTATTGTACCTTCTTAAAATTATTAAATTGTATTTATCTCTGTACCTTTTTTTTTTTTTTTTTTTAACGTAGGGAAATCCTCATGGATACCCGTTCCCCGGGGGAGGAAACGGGTTATGCCGGACTCTTACCGGCTAAAACCCTACGGTGGCCCTCCTCGTGCGCGTTGCACGATATTACAACTTATTTAAATATTCGTGGTTTAAAAGTGGATATACGAACGAAAGACCAGAAGAATTTGAAAATCCAGTAGAATTCAGTTTTGACGAAACTTCAACAATATGTGATATCGAAGGTTGCAATAATTTAGCTGTAGTAAGATGTTCTTGGTGCAAACAGTCATTATGTTTAAAACATTTTTTCGTCGATTATCATTATTGTAATGTATATAATGAGTAAATAATAAAAAAAATAATATAAATTTATTATCTAGTAAAAAATATAAATGTATTATAATATATGTAAACATTTATTAATTATTTTATTATTAATTACGTGTAGATATTATTGCGCAAAATTAATGTATAAACTAATAAATAAACAAGATGTTAGAGCATTGGAATAAAAATAATAAAATAATAAGTTGTAAGAGAAAATAATCTTAAGATATTATAAGGAAATAATGTAGGTACAGAGATGAATGTTGCGTTCCCGTGGTCTCCCAAACGCGCACGAGGAGGGCCACCGTAGGGTTTTAGCCGGTAAGAGTCCGGCATAACCCGTTTCCTCCCCCGGGGAACGGGTATCCATGAGGATTTCCCTACGTTAAAAAAAAAAAAAAAAAAAGGTACAGAGATAAATACAATTTAATAATTTTAAGAAGGTACAATAAAAACTCTACCCTAATTCTTAATATTTTTTATAATCTGTATTGTTAGAAAAATATCATGTAATAAAAGTTGAATGATTTTAGGAGTACTTTATAAGACAGTGCAAAAAAAATTTTTTTAATTTTTAAAATATTCCAATCCAAAATTTCCATTCCTCTTTTTTCAAAATTTCAAATTTTTTTTATCGCCACAAATAAAAGCTTATTTTTGTACAAATTTAACATTTTTTTAAATATTGTATTTCGACGATAATTATTACACTTACGCACATAGTAGATACGATACGAGCACGAATAACGTATATACGGAGGGGTTTGTAATGATTTCTCAAAAATGATATTACGCAACATAACTTTAATATACATGGATGAATTCGTTAAAAAAATAACCTTTAATTTGATGAAAACAAAAATTAAAAATTTTGAAAAAACAGTTAAAGGGGTAAGATTTTTTGAAAAAAAAAAAAAAAAAATTTTTTTACAGTATTTTGTAGTACTCATCAAGCCATTTAATACCCCGTTTGAATTTTTTTTCTATCTCTAATAGTTTCAAAGATATTCGCCTTGAAAGATAAAACCGTTTTTTTTCAAAGGGGTGTTTTACCCCTTAAAAGTCAAAAGTGGCCCATATAAAAAAATACGTGTCTCTTAGATTTGTATATATAACAACATATTTAAAGGAGAATCAAATCGGTTCCGGACAGTCGTGACACTTCCCTTGTTAGTTAAACATTCACAGACGGTCAAACATACTGAGTTAGCTTTAAAATCAAACAAAGTTATTGATAATAATAGTAATAAATTATCACATAAAGATAAAGTAAAACGTGCCGAAATTAAATTAGCGGTTTTTTTCGCGAAACATAATGTTGCTTTTCGTACCGTAGATCATTTAGTTCCACTCTTGAAAGATATTTGTATAGATACTGAAGTTGTGCAAGATCTTTCACTAGCCCGAAAAAAGTGCTCATCTATTATTCAAAATGTAATTGCTAAACGTGAAACCGAGAAAACTGTCGAGAATTTAAAAACTTGTAAATTTTCTATTTTAATTGATGAGAGCACGGATATTTCAGATAACAAAGTTATGTGTATTCTTGTAAGATATATTTCCCCTTTAAATAAAAAGATTACTACTCAATTACTCGAATTATTATTTTAGATGCAACGGATTGTTCTGCAATTAAAATTTTTCAAACATTTAAAAATTTTTAGAGGAAAAAGAAATTCCTATTAAAAATATTGTCGGGATAGCATGTGATAATGCATCTGTTATGACAGGATGCAATAATTCGTTTGTAAGTCATTTAAAATTAGAAGTACCAAAATTGATAATTGTTTGATAATAATAATAATAATTCCTTTTCTTAAAAATAATATTAAATGACAAAATATTCTATTAGATTTAAATACGATAAACCATTGAATTGTATTAATTAAGAGATTATGTTAACTATGAAAATACCACAAGAAATTAGAAAGTTGTAAAGAATAATAATATCAATTATATTTAGTAAGATTTTACCATACAAAGTGTTAGAACATACAACTTTATTCATAAACACAATTGATTTTTCTTATTGATGTTTAACAAATCTCGTATATATTCTTTCAAGACTAATTTAGGAATTTATTAAAAAAGATATTTAACGTTACATAATGAGACAAACTCAATCACGTTTTATCAAATAAAATTACAAATCAAGTATATAATATAAAAGAACAATAACTGTTAACGAAGATTACAGTCATAAACTAGTATGTTACGATAAACATAAATGAAACACATAATTAGTTATGATCAATAATACAAGTACACATAACAGAATATGACGAGATACATAAGTTATCATTTAGATTTTGAGAAATATTATTCATATAGCAGCCTTATTGGTGGCGCTTAACACAGCATAGAACACATGTAATATATTTTAGATGCAAGGTATCATGCAAGAATGTCACGAAAAAAGTTACTTATCTTATGAATATCATCTAAGATGAGCGCAGTTACAGATTACTCGTAGAGATCATCTATGATGAGCGCAGATACAGATTACTCGTAGAGTAATGAAATCACATCTTGTAAGGTTGGTGAAACCAACGAATAACGAACGGCCCGTCCGACTCTCAGAGGATGCGCATCTGTGTGCTTGTGAGGCACCAATATCTATGTGCTTGTGAGGCACCAATGTCCATGTGCTTGTGAGGCACCAATATCTATGCGCTTGTGAGGCGCGGATATCTATGTGCTTGTAAAGCACCAATACTCAGTGCTTGTAAGGCACGAATAACTATGTATTTATTACACAATTACGAATCACTCTACTTTTATTCTTTCGTTACGTAAGAACTAGCACGCGAGACGTCTCGTGGTCGAACAGAAACTGACTGAGACGCTCACTTCCCTGACAACTGAAAATCGCGCGTTGGGACGCTAGACGAATAAAAGAGAGCATCGCTCTTGTTGCTACGCGTGAGCGCAACGCTGATGCTGTTACCAACCGCATCTTGCTATTATACACTGTGGTCATGAATACCGAATCGACTTTGAATATATGCGAAGTTTTAACAA
>CABEGB010000301.1:0-45854 GCA_901521435.1 Crematogaster levior
CTTTAACCGCCCGCCTAGTCGTATTAATTGATCTTGCCCGAGAAATGGGCATAACGAGCTTAATCGGCTCGATTTTGAAATAGGAGCGTTTTGTTGTAACGCTGACAATTCTGAAGAAAATAGTTGGACTTGGTCAAGCCAGAAGTGTTCAGCACGATTGAGTTCGTGCGCTTCTAAGAACGAAAGATTTAATGAAGCCCCCCGTAAACGGTTGCATAAATTTGTTCCAAATCGAAATAGACAAGCAGTAACACGTATTAATTTTGTCCATGTCGAAAAGTCGTTCGGGAGGGTCCACGTATTGATAGTGTCGGTATGATGCACCGACGCCGAGGAGGACTCCTCGAGTAACGCGTCGATGGATATGTTTTTGTTTGTCGATTGAATTGGCCAAGTTGAGGAATGAGTGCGGAGCCAGGACGGTCCGGAAAACCACGCAGAGTGCGTCACAAATTCGGCAGCAGATAAGCCGCGCGAGGCGCAATCAGCGGGATTGTCCGCTGATGCGACATGCTGCCATTTTATCGTCGGAACAGTGTTTTGGATTTCCGAAACGCGATTTGCGACATAAGTCCGCCATTTTGAAGGGTGTTGAGTTATCCACGCTAGTGTAACAGTGGAGTCCGTCCACCCGTACACCGGGATGTTTGACAGATTTAAAGACCGATAACTCTATTTAATCAGTCGACTGAGTAAAACCACCGCGTTGAGTTCGAGTTTTGGAATGCTTAGCGTCTTGAGAGGCGCGACCTTGGTTTTGGCGCAGAGCAACGTAATCTGAATGTCGTCATGGGGTTGGAGCACGCGCAAGTAAACCATCGCGGCATAGGCACGCTTTGATGCATCGGCAAACCCGTGTAGTTCAATTCCTACATTATCTCGATGCGAACCTGTCCATCGTGTAATTTTAATTGTTTCGAGCTTGGGCAAATCAGAATAGTATGAAATCCATTGCTGAAGAAGAGATGATGGGAGCTGATCGTCCCAGTTAATTTTGGCGAGCCATAGCTCTTGCAGCAAAATTTTCGCGGTTATTACTACGGGCGATGCCCACCCGAGTGGGTCATATAGTTTTGCAATCAATGCCAAAACTGAGCGTTTCGTGTTTGCACCAGGGGGGCGAGAAGATACTTTAAACCAGAATGAATCAGAGGAGGGCGACCATGACAGCCCTAGCACCTTAAGTGAGTCATCGCCTTTAATAGCGAGATCCGATTGCCGCTTGTCAAGCGGGATGTCTGACAGTAACTCCGGAGAGTTTGCTGACCATTTGCGTAGATCAAACTTGCCGCGTTGCATGAGCGCGATGAGTTGATCTCGAGCTTTGATGGCGCTGGACATGTCATCCGCGCCGAAAAGTGTATCGTCGACATAAATTGAGTCGCGAAAAATGGTTTGTGCGAGGGGGAACTCGTGTCCATCATCCTCGTTTAATTGGCGCAAGACGCGCATGGCTAAATATGGAGCACAAGCGGTGCCGTATGTGACGGTCTTTAATTGATAATGATTTACATGTGCACCACCCGAGGGGTGCCACAGAATTCGTTGATAATCTCGATCTTTCTCGTGGACCGAGATTTGTCTGTACATCTTTGCTATGTCAGCGGTGTACACGTATTGAAATAATCGCCAGCGAAGAATTATTGCGGCTAAGTCCTGCTGGAGTTTTGGACCGATCATAAGATGGTCGTTTAATGAAGTGCCGTTTGATGTACGGCAGGAAGCGTTGAACACCACGCGTAATTTCGTGGTGGTGCTGTGTTCGCGAAGAACTGCGTGATGCGGTATGTAGACCGCGTGCGAAGGACTAGAAGTGGAGGATTCCACCTGGGTCATGTGACCTAGCTCTTCATATTCTGCGAGAAACGCATGATAGAGCGTGCTAATTGCGGACTGTCGTGACAGCCGATTTGTTAATTTGGCGTGAAGCACTGAAGTAATCGGAAGTGATTCACCGATGTTCGGCGGTGCGCCATTCTCGGTAATCGTACCACATAGCGTCCGTGTATGTCGCGGGTGTGAGTTGCAGCAAAATGTTGCTCACAACGTTGTTCGTCCTCCGTAAGTGGAGGCGCGGAATTAGAAATTGTTTCGTCTATCCAGAATTGTTGGATGACGGGAGTAAGGTCGTCTTCAACGACACAATTGTGAACAGCAGCGGACGGATAAGTTGTATCCGTACCGCCGGTGGGACCGGAGAGGATCCAGCCGAATAGAGTGGCCTGCGCTGTTGGCGTACCAAGCGAGCCTTGACGAATGTCACCGATTAATAAAGCACCGTATAAATCGGCACCGATCAGTAAATGTATTGGATGGGTACTTGACGGGTCAGGATCTGCGAGTTTTAATCCGCGTAAATGCGGCCAAGAATTTACTTCTCGAATTTGAGAGGAAGCGTATGACGTAATTTTTTCGTAGGCGTATGCCCATAACGATATTGATTTTCGAGAATTGAAGGTCGGAGAGAGATGTAGTTGTACCCGCGAGCGAGCTGACCCGCTGTATTTTTCCCCGAAGCACCGAATCTGTAAATTAGCGCGTTGCCGCCTGGTCCGCAACGTTTGACACAACGATTCGCTTATGAAACTATATGTGGATCCTTGGTCCAGAAGGGCACGCACGTTTGCAGTGCGTCCTTCCTGTGTGCGCAAGGTTACCCACGCTGTCGCGAGGAGAATATTCGCAGGCGCGCGGGTTTTCGGCTGCACGGATTGTACCGTGGCAGTGACGGGAGACGCCTTTTGTACGGTCGTCTCGGATTTCGTTTCGGATAATTGCTGAGACGCGTCACCCTTCGAGTTGGCTTGAGATGTTTTATGCAAAGTCGTGTGGTGTCGTCTCTGACACCGTAAGCATCGACCTCGTGACATACAAACGTTCGCGGCATGACCTTTACGGAGACAATTGTGACACAGCTGCAGCTGGTTGATCAAACTGATTCGCTGATCTACTGGTCGCGCGAGAAATTTATCGCATTTTGACAGCCAATGAGCTCCGGAGCATTCAACACATTTTAGTGTAATTACATTATTGACGGTACCGCGTGGTTTTCCATTGCGAGAATTAGACGCCGAATTTTCGACTGACATGCCCTGATCGGTGAGCCCACGAATCCGTAAAGTCATAAATTCATGAATGTTTTTATAAGTCGGGCATTCAGAGAGACTGCCACATTTTAGATTCCATTCAGTTTTCGTTTTGGAGCTGAACTTGCGTGATATAAAATACACGAGCAAGTCATCCCACGAATTGATCGGCCGATCAAGGCTGTCTAACGCAGCGAGAGATGCTGCTACGGTGTCGCGAAGTTGTCGTAATTCCGCTGCGGTTTCCGAACGCATGATCGGGAGTTCCGCAAATGCATGGATGTGAGATTGAATTATCGGGAACTTATCGTCGTATTCGTCGGTCAACCGTTGCCACGCCGCTGCATAATTTTCATCCGCGATTCGAATATTTGCAATTAATTGAGCGGCGTCACCGATGACGCTTGTTTTTAAATAATGTAACTTTTCTGTATTTGAAAGAGAATCGTTATTAGCAACAAGCGACTCGAAAATGCCTTTAAAATTTTCCCACTCCGTAAATTTACCGGAGAATTTCGTTAAGGAAATGCGTGGCAGCTGTATCGGACGACGCGTGTCAGAATCAAAAATTGACGATCGGTCACTGGAATGATGCGTAGGAGGAGTTGGGCTTAGCTTTCGGATGGCTTCGCTGATCAGGTCCACGGTGCTGTCATACGTTTCTTCCGCGGCATAGAATTCCTCCTTGACAAAGTATGGCAGCTCGCCTTTTTCCTTGGGCGTGACTGCATGCAGAATTTTCACATGAGTGGCTTTGCACGTTGACCACTGATCGTGAAGCTTCGTCAATCGGCTCTCCAGTTTGGGTAACGTTGTCTGTGCTTTGGGCAGCTTTTTGAAATTCACAAGACTGCGATTAAGAGCGTCTATGGTGAACGATTGTTCCGTGAGCAGAAAGTCAACGGATTCGGCCATGGTAATAACGAATGGCGTGGAGTATCGCAACTGATGCGCGATACTGCGTGTGATATGTTCGATTTATTCGCAGGGCAACGGCACGCGCGAATAGCGTTGAATGGCGAGAGAACACTCGACACTCACTCTCTTATGAATAGCCACTTTCGTAGCACTGGTTCGTGCACGAAAGGCGTTGAGCAACACTGTAGGGCACTGGGATGTCCGCGAGTGTTATTTCACGTGTGCCCTGTGTGATTGCGCGCACGACAAGATGGGGTGTGCATGTGATCCCCGGCACTGGTCGCACGTGATCTGCGAAGTCCGGGGAAGGTTTCCCGTACGGCGGCGAAATGGAATGTCTTAAGTTTATGAGGATTGCACGGTACAGTGAATGAGATGATCACTTTCCGTTTGCAGTCCGCGAACGCCAAGGCTCGAAGGACCATAAAATGGTCGCGAGAAATTCACGACCATGAAACCTTTTGTCGAACGCGTGGAATCATGGACTCGTTAGGTCCCGCGAACACTTCTAAAAATTTATGTTCTTTTTTGGATCACGGTATTGGAGTTCAAGGAGAGAGGCAAAACCAAAGTGATCTCAACAACGTAACGATCTTTTATTGTACAATGGTACCGGCGAACAATTAACTGGGCGACACTGTGCGATGTCACAATGTGTGTGTTATCGGAGCGAGGGAAAGCGTGTTATCCCGCTGTCGGTCGTCGGCGTACTCTCTGATTTCGCAGCTCTGGTCGCGCGGCTTCTCTTCGCGATCCGCCTGGTTGGGAAATTTGGACGAATCAGAACTCGTGTGATGAATCGCAATATGGTGAGGTATGTGAAGGCCACACGCAAGGCCTGAGTATTAGAAACAGCGTACATCGGCACGGTCTATGCGAAAGACCGAGAACAAAAGCCATTGCCGATAAACAACATTCCAGAAAACGCGCGGATAACGCCACGATTGGAGAATCGTTCTCAGATATAAATGTTACGATATAATCGCAGAAAGTAATAAGAGTTTCCGCAACAGCTGGAATCACGCAGAATGGCGTGATGAGGAAGGTACACGGGTGTATACGAGGGAGTCTCGCCTTCCTTGACGGACTCCATGTGACCCAACGCGAGGTATTCGCGAAGAAAGTCGTTATATGGAATGGTGATCTCCGGCCGAGATCGTAGTCTGCTCTCCGTTCGAGCGTACAGCGATCGTGCGATCGATAACGATTCGCCAATGTTGATTGGAGAATCTGATTTAAAAGGCAGTCGCACGATGTATCTGCCCTGCGACGTGCAAGAGTGAGTGGAAACAAAGTGTTTTTCGCATCGATCGTCCTCTGCTTTGAGAGGACGTTCTTCTGATACCTCCTCGACCTTCCAAAATTTACGTAACAACGAGTTCGTGTCACACTCGGACGTGCATGGTAACACGTCAATGTCGTCCCCTCTGAGTGGGGCAGCACCGGTAGGACCAGACAAAATCCACCCGATAGCAGTTTTTTGAGCAGTGGGCGTGCCCAAAGGACCTTGACGTATCTCGCCCGCCAATAACGATCCATACAAATCAGCGCCGATTAGCAAGTGAATCGGATGTAGACTAGCGGGATTCGGATCGGCTAGCGGGAGGTCGTGAAGATGCGGCCACGTCGCGAGAGACCGAATCTGCGAAGCTGCGTATGACGTGATGCGCTGAAAGACGTACGCTGTCAGGGGGAACATCGGTGCAGATTGAGCGCTCGGGGTTAACTGCAGTGAGACCCTGGACTTCGCAAGACCGGTGTATTTTTCGCCGAAGCAGCGTATGCAAAGTTCGGCCCGTTGTCGTTTCGTGCGTAAAGTCTGACAAAGAGACTCGGAAATAAAACTGAAAGTCGATCCTTGATCGAGCAATGCGCGGACACTAAAACAACGTCCTTCCAATGTATGAAGATCAACCCATGCGGTGGCTAACAGTACGTTCGGCGTATGAGCGACTTCTTTTTGCACCTTTTGAACGTGCGCAACGTTCGATACCGGTAACCGAAGAGGCGCTCGAAGGTGTTTGCTGTCTGGAACTGTCGACAGCTTGCGACGCGGACGCGGGATCGGCGGATGCCGGCGTGGTTTCGCCTTCTTTGAAATGCAATGTGGAATGATGCAGACGGCGGCAATGATTACATCGGAATTTACTGGGGCATTTCTGCGGAAAATGACCCGATCGGAGACAATTATAACAGAGTTGCTTCTGTCTGACGAGCGCGTGCCGCTGCGCGACCGATTTTGACAAAAATTCCTCGCATTTCGCTAAGGAATGGTTTTCGGCGCAATTGACGCACTTTACTACCGACACATTATTGACGGTGGAGCGAGCTCGGCTCCGCGAATTATCGGACGCGGCAGTCGACGGCTCGGGAAAATCGGCAAGTCCGCGGATTCGCAACGTTAGAAATGCGTTGAGCTCTTTATATGACGACGATTCCGTCGAACCGCTACGCTTCAAGCTCCATTCATTACGCGTCCTCGGACTAAATTTTTGCAAAATGAGATACACGAGGAGATTGTCCCATTGATCGACAGGACATCCGAGATTTGAAAGGGCGGCAAGCGCAGCCGACGCGGTGTCTCGCAATTTCTTTAAGTCTGCAACGCTCTCGCTTTTCATTTTGGGAAGATTGACGAACGAATGAATGTGTGTATGTATCAACGCCTGTTTATCATCGTATTCGTCTAGCAGCAACTGCCACGCGGAGTCGTAATTCGCAGCCGTAATTTTTAAATTATTTATCAATAACGCGGCGCCTCCCTGAATACTCGACTTTAGATAATGAAATTTTTGCGTATTTGACAACGCGTCATTCGCAGCGATGAGAGATTCGAACGTGCTCCGGAAATTTTTCCAGTCGGCAAAATGACCCGAAAATCTCGGGAGCGCAATGCGCGGCAACTGCAGAGAGGACTGAGAATTCGCGTCGCGATATGAAGAGTCAGTGCTAGCGTCGTAAGCAGGAGCGTCCGTTTTTACAAAGCTACTTATCGCGTCATGAAGAACATCCGCTGCGTCGTGGTAGGCATCCTCGGCCGCGTAGAACTCGTCGTCGGTGAAGTACGACAGCGTTTTTTGGTCGTCAGCCGTCGCCAAGAGGCTGATTCTGTTGTGGAGTTGCTGCGCCTTCTTCCAATGCTCCTTCAAGTCAGCAAGTCGGCCTTTCGTTTTGGGGAGAGTGACGTTCGCCTTCGGAAGCTTGTAATTTATTAGCACTCGCTTGATCAGCCTGATCGTGGTATTTTGCTCAAGGAGGACCTGCCGCAATTCGGCTGACATGGTAGCTGCCTGCTAGTCGTAACGTCTTGGTTCGGTGGCGAGTGAACCACCGGAAATGATTGCGAGCGGAAGATAGCATAAAGAAGTGCACGTAGGGCGCAAAGTCAGAGCTCAATGCAGCGCGCGGGGGCGCCGCCTCTTACACCTTTCTTGCGTGTACTTTACGCAGCGAAGAAACGCTGCGACGCGTAGAAGCAACGCGGGGCGTGCGCCGTACGAGCTCAAAATTTACTTCACTGAGTGAACGTTCACCTGCACCAACTCCCGCTACGGCAATATTCGTGAAGAGTGTACGGCCGCACGTGGGGCGCTCGTGGAGCTCGAGTTCGTCGTAAGAAGCTGCTCGACAATGCGGAGCGCGGGAGAGCGAGAAAGATAGGGCGATGATGATCGCGAGCGAATGCGACAGCCTGAGCACGCCCGACGGTTATTTTTTCTTTTTTTGAGTGTTAACCTTTTCCACACTACCCTGCACCATTCGTTAACTGTCTGTTTCACTATAGAAGTTCCGATACACTCGAAGAATCCGGCTCGAAGGACCATTAAATGTTGACGCTCCAAATAGAAATGTTCGCGTGAGGATTGCGTGATCGGGAGATCAAGTGCACGGAATAAATTTAGAAGCCCTTTCTAAAACACAAGTTAAACACAAGTAGCTTTATTAAAACACAAGTAGCTTTATTAACTGCTCCGTATTACAGAGGCCGATAGCGCGTGCACTCGCCTGTCGCTTAGCGTTGCTTCTCTCGCTCTGCCGAAATCCGCCGACAGGAATTTCGTAGCTCCAAAATCGAGCTGTTGTCTAGTGGTCGATCAGTACCTTAGCGCGTGATTTTCACGCATTCACGAGGCGCTCAACATACGAACGTTCCGCCGAGTTCGGCCTTGATCACGTGCGGCAGTCGTGCGCCTGAGAATCTATACATGAAAAAAGGGCAGACGTCGCTTCGCGACTAACCTTCGCGAAATATCGAATCCTTCAAGAAATTCGGAACAGAGTGATCTTCAAACCCCAAAAGGAGATTTCTCAATTACTCCCAAATCCCAAGGATCAAAGACCATGCCTGGAAACACCAGGTGTCTACAAAATACCTTGCGCCTGCCGAAAAGTGTACATAGGAGAAACCGGGAGGAAGATCAGTACACGGATCAAGGAACACCAGCGGTGCCAAATACAGCCACTTTTCTCAATCAGCCTTAGCTGAACACTGGAGACTGGACATTCCGTGCAGTACGATAAGTCTACCATACTGGCCCCTTCACAAAGCTATTTCGTCAGAAAATACCGTGAAGGTCTGGAAATTTTGAAACATCCTGACAACCTCAACCATGACAAAGGTCTTTAAATAAATCCTTTTTGGCATACCGTCCTCCCGGGTTTTTTAATTGACCGGCCGATCAATTAAAACATTCTGATTGGCTGACCAAATCAACCCCCCTCTCCCCACCATGAACAACGGGGGTATATAAGGACTACCGCAACCGAAGAGAGCTCAGAATCGGAGCTCCTAGCCCTGATGATGCAAGCTGCAATGTTTGCGAAACGTCGGCAAAATGCCCAATACGCACGTGGCATCAATCCGGAAACCCTCTCGGTTAACGATATGTTCTATGTTCTTTACGTTTCTTTTTGTCTTTAATGTCGACTGACCAGAAAGTTCATTACATACAACTGTTCTGTTCTAATTTAGATTGGTTCTGTCGACATTTATACGCACTCAATAAAGTTCCATAATTATTGTGTAATACCGTCAACAGTGAGTGATTTGATTTGCTCTGATCTGACAGATTATGGGCCCAGGTGCGTGTATAACTGGAAAAGAAGTAAATAGTTCGACAAAAATATTGTATCGACAACAGTAACCATGGCGGTAATAGCAAATGCGCAGCATATCGAAAAAGACGAGACAAATTTCGAGTCATGGAAGTTAACGATGAAAAGTGCAGTGATCTGCAACGAATTATGGCCTTACGGGTAAATATTCGGTTTCACCCTTCAATGACCTTGACTTTGACATATGTTGTCAAGGCCATCCTCCTGAGTGACCTTCAGAAGATTTTAGCCGTCGCTCATTTTTTATTAAAAAATTATTAACAAAAAAAGATTTGAAAAATAGTGAATTGGAACACATCCACACACACACACACCGAAGGGGGGGGTGCAGCCTTCGGCCCCCCACCTGCGCCTCCCCTCACCAGATGGAACTCGCTTCGCATGGAAAATTGCAAACCCATGTGGAACCTCACTTCGCATTGAAAGTGTATGCGTGGAGGCAGTGTGTTCCGCCCCTTCTACGGGGGGCTCCACTACTAAGAAGCTACACACACATAAGTGTGAGTGGAACTCGCTTAGCGTGGAAAGTTATAAACCCATGTGGAATTTCACTTCGTATTAAAAAATGTATGTTACCATCTTTTGCCATCGCCGGGCTGCTTCACGAAACTAGACAGCATACACTTTTTAATTCTCGGTAGTGGAGCCCCCCCGTAGGGAGAGCGGAACACACTGCCTACACGCGTACACTTTTCAATGCGAAGTGAGGTTCCATATGGGTTTTGCAATTTTTGACGCAAACCTATGTTTTACGCGTTTTCGTTCTTACACCATATTTCAAATTATGCGCTAGCTTAGAATCTGTACGAAAATCTATCGTATACTGGTTTATTTTCGAATATCGTTTCAAAGTCATAAGAAATATCAACAACAGTAGGAATGGCATATACACACACATTATCGTGAAACTTCTTTTGTTCATTGGCGGTGGATGTGTAAAGATGTATTCAAAATAACTGCTATATTTTCCAAACTATTTTGTTAATAACTTTTTAATGAAAAACGAGCGACTAAAACCTTCTGAAGATCACTCAGAAGAATGACCTTGACAATATATGTCAAGGTCAAGGTCATTGAAGGGTGGTTTGTGAAACCGAATATTTACCGCATTAATTATGTTAAGCATTAAAAAAGCAATCAACTAAACCATATAAAAAGAGTTCAAACGTCAAAGTAAGCTTGGGATATATTAGCGCACATGTACGAATCGATAGGATCGGTAAGAAAAACCACTCTATATAAAAAGTTGTATCGCATGAAAAAGGAATCTTCACAAACAATGGCAGCGTATATTAGTTCGTTTTGTAACGTTGCCGAAAAATTAGAAGAAGCGGGAATACCACACAAATTATTATCTATTATGATTTTGAATTCATTGTCAGCCGAGTATGAAAACTTTGTGTAGCGATTAAATCTAGGGACGAAATTCCAAGCATTGAGTCATTGAAAGCAAAATTAATAGAAGATGAAGCGAGGCGATCAGAACGCAACGATAAGCACACCGTTCACGAAGATGATAATGAAGCTCTCCTGCCTAAAAATAAAAACAAAGCAATTAAAAATCCAAAGTTGAACGCAAATCAACAAAATACGAAGCTAAAATCAAAGTTTACAGGTAAATGTTTCAATTGCGGAAAAATTGGACACAGAACTTCTGATTGCAAGTGCGTAAGAAAGACAACAAAGACAAACACGGAAGATGCAATGCTTGCTACAATTTTGTCCGCAGAATCGCCAGTCGTCCGAATGGTGCTTCGATAGTGTGCCACACGCCACATGTGCAACGACGAGAAGAAATTCTTCGAGCTGGACAATACCGAAAAATGTCAAATTCACACTGCTGGAAAATATAGCACGGAATCAACTGGTGAAGGCACTGTTAAATTAAATGTTAAACTGAAAAATAATATAAGTCAAATTAAATTGCAAAATATTAGTACCAGGATTAATCTTATTAGTACCAGGATTTAAAAATAACCTATTGTCAGTATCTAGTATGATCATTGTACGGGAATTGATTTGACTCGCTTTTCGGTATACAAGAGACGTTTCCTTTATTGAGGTAGGCTTCCTTATAAAGATACAAGATGGTGGCGGAGACGCGTCCCGCACGTGTAACTCGGTCTGTAACCGACGACTCAGTGTGTCGGAGGACGAAAACAATCGAGAATCGGCCGCAGTGACGGCGCTAGGCTACTCAATGTTAAGGCGCGCCGTCTGTAGTATATTCAAATTTAGCGCTCTTAAAAGAAAGGCCTTCTTGCCCCTAACATGCCGCCCCCTTTGAAGAGTCCATCTCTTAAAAACAGGTAAAAGGAAGGAGACTGGAATGCAAGAGTCCAGCCGTGTTTATTCCTTCAGTATGAACATAAAAATTATTAATGGGCTTGTGAGATTGGGGTGATATTCCTAGAACAAAACAGAATTAGAATTTCAAGTTTATCATAGTGAGGAAGACTCAACGGAATCATCCTTATTTGCTAAACAGGAAGGCAAAAACAAAAAAATAATGTAATATGATAAATAATTAAAACCAATTACGCTGTCGCATGAGCGACTAAGTAGAAGAATCATGGTGGTTTTCTCGGAGCGGTAAAATACATATTTTCGTGATCGGTCTTTTGTATATCCCCTTGGTAGTTCGTATAGAAACCACTCGAACAATTCCATCCGCTCCAGGGTGGGTATCTGTGATGCGTCCGACCAGCCACCGCACCGGATATGGTTCATTTTCTGATATCATGACTAGATCGCCCTTGCTAGGCTGTAAACCTTTGGAATATTTCCATTTGGTGCGTTGCTGCAATTGTTGCAAATATTCATGATTCCAACGTCGCCAAAAGTGCTGGTATATTTGATTTACGTGTTGCCAACGTGACAGTCTGTTGACTGGTACGCGTGTGATGTCCTGCTGAGGGACTGAGGTAAGAGCGTCTCCGACTAGGAAATGGCCAGGGGTAAGGTAGGATAGATCGTTAGGATCTTCGGACAGAGGAGTTAAAGGGCGCGAGTTCATAACCGCTTCGATCTGAGTGAGTACGGTATACATTTCCTCGAAAGTTAGAGCCGCATTGCCGATGATGCGCTTCAAATGATTTTTGGCCGTTTTAATTGCGGCTTCCCAAATGCCGCCGAAGTGGGGAGCATGAGATGGTATGAAATGCCATTCCATAAGGTTTTCCTTAAGTGCGCGATCCACTTGCTCCTGGTGTGTTTTGTCGTGTATCATTTGATATAGTTCCTTTAACTCATTGGCCGCTCCTTGAAAATTGGTACCGTTATCAGAGTATAAATGCGATACCTTGCCTCGACGAGCAATAAAACGTTTGAGAGCATTTAAGAATGCCTCCGTGGATAGCTGGCTCACTAGTTCTATGTGAACAGCCCTTGTCGCTAAACATATGAAAATGGCTATGTACGCCTTTACTATCTTGGCGTTACGAAGCTGTCCAGCTTTTATATAAAATGGTCCACCGTAATCGATGCCGCTACACGCGAATGGCCTAGTGAGTGTCACTCTACAGGCAGGTAGTTCACCCATTTTTGCTTCGGATACAATTGGGGCTGCCTTAAAGCAGATTATGCATCTTCTGATTTGCTTCTTTACGTTGCTGCGTGCTGATATGGGCCAATATTTGGTGCGGATGGCAGCTAACGTCGCCTGCGCCCCGGCGTGTAATTGACTTTGATGTGTGTATGTTATAATTAATGTAGTAAATGGATGATTGGCTGGCAGTAATATTGGATGCCTTGCTTCCGAGGATATCATTGCGTTCCGAAGACGTCCGCCTACTCTTATGATGCTTTGATCGTCCAAGAATGGAGCTAGAGTTAATAAGTTGCTTTTTCGCGACACATGCCCTTTTAACCTGAGTGATCGCAGCTCTTCTTTGAATGCCGTTTCTTGCACCATTCTCACTAGCGTTAGATTAGATTTCTTTAATTCCTGAGCAGTTATATAACCTGTGATTCTTTCCTCTGCCGGCCTTCTGATGTTGTGGATGAATCTTAGACAAAGTGCGTTGATTCTGATCAGCTTGGTGAGTGATGAGAATTTTTCAAATAAGTCCTGGTCGTCCTGGCTTTTAGTCGCTATCATTGCCTTGACAGTTCTCTTTTGTTCTGGCAAGTCTTCCAGGGGGGCCGTTGGGATGCTTGTGTTCCAATAGTGAGATGATTTGTGCAACCATATCGGCCCTGACCACCAAAGCCTTGAATCAATTAATACTGAAGGTAGTAAACCTCGAGATACGTTATCCGCTGGATTGTCTTCGGTTGGTACATGATGCCAATTGGCCGCTGGCGCTAGCCTGTGAATTTCACTTACTCTGTTGGAGACGAAAGTGCTCCAAGTTTTATTGGTTGCCATTATCCAATGCAGTACAATGGTAGAGTCTGTCCAATAATGTATGCTTCTTGGTCTGAAACGTAAAGCCTTTAACACCTTATTCATTAATTGCGCTAGTAATAATGCTCCACACAACTCCAAACGCGGTAACGTAATTGTTTTTAACGGTGCGACACGGGATTTCGAACATAATAGTCGTGTGTAGTTTTTGCCTTGCGCATCAGTGATCCTCAAATACACGCAAGCTCCGTACGCCCTTTCGCTCGCGTCTGAGAAGCCGTGAACCTGACTACTAATTGCGTTCTCAATTGCTACGTATCGTGGTATTTTAAGATTACGAATCGTGCTTAATTGGGATTCATATTGCATCCATGCCGTATGTATATCCATGGGTACGGTTTCGTCCCATGCTAGTTTTAGCTGATAGACTCTTTGCATTAGCAGCTTGGCCGTAAGAGTTACAGGACCTAATATTCCTAAAGGATCAAATATTTTGGATAATGCTGATAACATGCCTCTCTTGGTTACCTTATGTGCATTGGAAATGTTGATATCATATTGAAATTCGTCGTTTGTCACATTCCATTTCATACCTAACGTATAAACTTCCTCGTTTTTGTTAATGAAGTGAATCGCATCATGTGAATCGCCTTGCATTATGTCTCTTAATACTTCGGGATGATTAGATGCCCATTTCCTAAGTTGAAATCCTCCTTCTGAAAGTACTTCGATTGTTTCGTCACAGATTCTCTTAATTTCCAGCTCATCATTGGCTCCTGACAACAAATCGTCGACGTAAAAATCGTTAAGAATAGTAGCTGAGCCTGTCGGATGGCTGGCTGCCTTCATGTTCGCCAATTCTCTCATCGCTCTTATTGCCAAAAAGGATGCACAGGCTGTTCCATATGTTACGGTTTGCAATTCGTATACTGCAATTTCTTCACTTGGGTCATTTCTTTTCGCCAAAAAACTCTCTGAAGAGAGGTTTGTGTTTTATCTATACGTATCTGTCGGTACATTTGAGTGATATCCGCTGTAATCACATACCTAAACATGCGGAATCGTAACAAAATTGAGAACAGATCTTGTTGAAGTGTGGGGCCTACCATAAGGCAGTCGTTTAATGATGTTCCTGTGCTGCTTTTGCATGATGCGTCGAATACGACCCGTAATTTGGTCGTGAGACTGTTGTCCTTCAACACTGCGTGATGAGGTACGTAGTAACATGGCGTGTTTTGTGGCAATTGTTCATGGTAGATGCGTATCATGTGACCCAAACGTTCATATTCCTGCATGAATTGTACATACTGCTGTTTTAGCGCTGGTTGCCCTTGTAATTTGCGTTCTATTGATTGAAATCTGCGCAGTGCGATGCTGCGAGATTCGCCTAACTGTCGTAGCTTATCCTTTTTGACTGGCATTTGTACGGTGAAGCGTGTACCTTCTTTTTTAGTCGTGGCGATGAAATGTTCCATGCATGCCTTCTCCTCAGGATTGAACGGGGTTTCGTTGTTGATGTGCTCTAATTCCCAAAATTTGAGTAATGTCTGATTGACCTGCTGATTCACCGATACACTGCATGTCTCAGTTGTGATCGGATAACTGTTGGATACTCCGCCTCCGACGATCCATCCTAGTTGGGTTTTTTGTAGTATGGGTTGGTGTTTGGATCCTTGAATTTGGCCAATGCACAATAGCTGTAAAAATAGCTCCGCACCTAAGAGCATGTCTATCTCATTTGGTGAATGAAATTGCTCATCCGCTAATCGTATGTTACTAGGGATTTGTAGGCTATTGATATTGATGCGAACTCGTGGTACCTTTTGTGTAATCGTACGTAAAACGTGGCATTCGACTTCCTGTGAGAATGACGTGTGTATTGATTCTATGCGTATACTAACGGTACGATTAGAATGTGTTTGAGAGCTGCCTATTCCAATTACAGACAAATTGGCTTGCTTATATGGAAGGTTTAATTCTTCGGCTAGTTTTTCCGTCACAAAGTTTGATTGGGAACCTGAATCTAGCAGTACTCGGCAAGCATGTGGATTACCTTGTCGGTCTGATGCGTTAACAATGGCGGTGGACAGTATAACTTGACGATACTTATCTTGTGTGCTGTGGTGACTTAAAGCTGCTGCGTGCGAGCTGTTTGATTGATCAGGCGGAGTCGCGGACTCCGAGTTTCCTTGAGCCTTGTCCGTTGCGTGGAGAAGTGTGTTATGCCTTTTGTGACAGATTTGGCAAGTAGATGCTCTGCAGTCCTTGGCTAGGTGATTGGTGGAGCGAAGGCAATTCATGCACAATCGCTTGGTTCGCACTTCCTTGTTTCTTTCTTCGATTGGTAACCTTAAGAAGCTAGGACACTGGAATATCTGATGCTTTCCTTTGCAACAGATGCAATGAATATTAGACGTGGCGAGATGCACATTGGAAATTTTACCTTTACGCTGATTCGATGTGATTGGATCATTGGGCGTTTTCTTTGTCATTGCTAACATAGTTTTACACTTGTGTGCGAGAAAATCCGTGAGTTGCTTCAATGTAGGCATGTCGCCCATTGGAATGTGGTCCTCCCATTCGCTAATTATGCTCGAATCCACTTTCGTGATGATTAAATGGACGATTAGATCATCCCATTGCTCAACTGGTCTGTCTAAACTCTTTAAGGAACGCAAATGCTTTAATACGTCATCAATTAGTTTACGCAACCCTGAATAGTTGCCCTTAGTAACTACGGGCAAATCGTATAATGACCTTATGTGTTGTTGCGTTATTATTCGCTTGTCGTCGTAGCGCTGTTTCAGTAAGTCTAACGCTTCGTTATAATTATGTGATGTAATTTCTAATGACTTAATCACGTGCGCAGCGTCGCCGTCAAGCGAAGATATCAAGTAGTGAAAACGTTGAACATTTGTTAACTTCGTATTTGCGTGTATCATGGATTCGAATGTATTGTAGAAGGGATACCAATCCTCATAATTCCCACTAAACTTGGGTATCGCGATTTTCGGTAAATGAATTTGACCAATGTCGCGGCCACAATTGTTACTAAGTGATGTCGGTTCGGGATTGCGCCCCCATTCGTGTGTTCGAGTGGCCTCATGCGCGTGTGCTAACAATCTTTCTATTTTTCCGGAAATGGCAAAGTACGTCTCTTCGAAGCTTACATATTCCTCCTCTTGATCGTCCTTTAACTGTCCTACATTCTCTAGATCTGAGGCGACGGCCAATAATTCGTCAATTTGCCTTTGTACGTCATTGAATTGATTCCAATACTCTGTGAATTTTTCCTTGCGTTGTTTTACGTATGTCACGTCTATGTCTTGCGGATCTATGGCCTCTATAGCGTTTCGCGTGCGCGTACATTGCGCCTTTATTGTCGCTCGTTTGGCTTTAAGCACCTTTAATATTTGCAAGGACATGGCTCGTTGTATGAGAATAGAGGTATAGAGGAAATGGGAGAGGAGTGTCGGAGACTTACCTCAAACAGGAGATAATATTGCTATGCGTATCCTTCTTCGATTATGTCTGTGGACTTCCAATGCTATGTAATGCTGCTATTCGATGACACTTAATAGTATCCGGCTCGAAGGACCAATGTACGGGAATTGATTTGACTCGCTTTTCGGTATACAAGAGACGTTTCCTTTATTGAGGTAGGCTTCCTTATAAAGATACAAGATGGTGGCGGAGACGCGTCCCGAACGTGTAACTCGGTCTGTAACCGACGACTCAGTGTGTCGGAGGACGAAAACAATCGAGAATCGGCCGCAGTGACGGCGCTAGGCTACTCAATGTTAAGGCGCGCCGTCTGTAGTATATTCAAATTTAGCGCTCTTAAAAGAAAGGCCTTCTTGCCCCTAACAATCATGGTTATACAGTAATGTTTACTAAAAATCATGCACAAGTTAAACGCAAAGATGGAACAATTGCAATCCATGCAAAGAGACAAAATCAATTATATGTATTGGATGAAGATCAACTAACACATATTAACAACGCAGCTTTATACAATTCATCAAACAAGAATGACCAGCAATTGCGATGGCATGAAAGATATGGACATGATCTAAATAAACTAAAATCGAAAGACATGGTGATGAACATAAATATGAATATAATTCGTGAAAAATTCACATGTGAAATTTGCGATAAAGGAAAGATTCATCAACTGCCATACAAAGTCACTCCGTCAATAGAAGTACAGGCAAACTAGATTTGATTTTCTGACATATGTGGTCCATTTGACGTTGAATCTCTTGGTGGCGCCAAATACTTTGCAACATTTACAGATGATTACACAAGATACATACACGTAGTCATGCTAAAAAAACGGTCAGATATTTTTGTCGCATGTCGAAAAATTATAAGAAAAGAGTCGAGAAGGAAATGGGATGTCTCATTAAAAGATTTCGATCAGATAACGCTAAAGAGTATGTTTCTAAGGAATTCAAGGATTATTTAGAGGCAGAAGGAATCAAAAGAGAACTTAGTGTTGCATATACGCCACAGCAGAATGGAGTTGCTGAATGAGCAAATCGCACACTTTTGGAAATGGCCCGTTGTATGTTAATACAATCTAAATTACCTAAAAGTCTATGGGCTGAAGCAATAAATATAGCTGCATTTATACGAAACAGGTGCCCGTCCAAACAACTTGATGATGTCACGCCGATGGAATTATGGAGTAATAAAAAGCCGTACGTAGGATTCATGCGCATTTTTGGGAGTAGAGTAATTGCATTAAATAAAGGGCGAAGAAGCCGCGAAGAAGTAAGCTAGAACCGAAAGGAGATTCGTATTTACTAGTAGGTTATTCAGAAGAATCAAAAGCTTACAGGCTCTGGAAACCTGGAACTAGAAAAGTAATTAACAACGCGATGTTCGATTCAACGAAAAATTAAGTGAAGAAAATACAAAGAAATATGATTACTTTGAAACCCCATTAAATGTGCTAAAAATAAATTCTAAACCCGCGGATGAAGAAACCATTAACGAAATAATACAAGAAGACACGAACGTCGAAAATATAGAAGAAGGAAATGAAGGACAAAATGAGAATCAAACATCTTTACCGGAAGAGGAAACTGTTGATGATACGGCAATCGAGCTCCCGGACGACCTAAGATTTTAAGAACCGGCAAACGAGAAAGGCCAAGAAAATTATTTAACGAAACAACAAATTTAGCGTGTGTGAATATTCCAGATGAGCCCTATAGCGTGGAAGATATATTTGGCAGAAAAGATGAAGAATTATGACTAGCTGCAATGAAACGAGAATACGAGTCTTTAAAAGAGAACAATATTTGGATATTAGTAGCTCGACCGAAAAATGAAAAAGTACTTTCTAATTGATGGATATTTAAGATCAAGCGGAAATAAAATGGAAATATTGATCGTTATAAAGCAAGATTAGTTGTACGGGGAAATGAACAGAGAGAAGGATTGACTTCAACGAAGTGTTTGCACCGGTGGCAAGGTTTGAAACTATACGTACATTTTTAGCCGCATGTGTACAAAAAAAGAAATGCACGTCCATCAAATGGATGGATGTAATTACCGCGTATGTCCAAGGGGATCTGTCTGAAAAAATTTACATGAATCAACCAGAAGCATTCAAAGTCAAAGGAATTCAGTGTCAAAGGACAAGAAGATAAGGTATGTCTATTGAAGGTATGTCTATTGAAACGGTCTTTATATGGATTAATCCGGTCGTGAATGGTACAAGAAATTGGATAATTGTTTATCAAGCATCAACATGAAGAAGACAGAAGCAGATCCATGCGTTTATGTAGACAAAAATGATTTAATAATTATAGTTTATGTCGACGATTTATTAATAGGATCAAGAGACATAAATAAATTGAATGAACGAAAGAAAATATTACAATACGAGTTTAAAATGAATAACTTAGAACTCGTGAGCAACATATTGGGCAAAAATATAGAACGCGATGGATCTACTGGAAAAATAAAATTATCACAAGAAAGATATGCATGTGATCTCCTCAAGAAGTTCGGAATGTCTGATTGTAAATCCTTGTATCTATACCTATAGAATCAAACACCAGGATCACTAAAGAAGATGAACCAAAAACAGAAGAGGAAATAAACGAAATGGAAGGCAAATCATACCGGGAACTTCGGTGGATTAATCTACTTGGTAATCGCAACTCGTCCTGATTTATCGTTTGCACCGAGTGTTTTGAGCTGCTTCTGTTCAAAACCAGATATAACGCATTGGCAAGCAGTGAAACGCGTATTACGATATATAAAGACCATTGAATATAGAATAACTTACAAAAAGGATAACAAAAATATGTATGCCTACGTTGACGCTGATTGGGGAAGCGACATCGACGACCGAAGATCGTATACTGGAAGCGTTGTTATTTTGGCGAAAGGACCAATTAGTTGGCAGGCGAAGAAGCAAAGATCGGTGGCTTTGTTAACAATGGAGGCTGAATACATGGGTCTATCGGAGGTCACAAAAGAGACAATTTATTTAAAGAGACTAATGCGTCATATGAAATTTGACGACCGTGCGTACGATCCTACAGTTACATACTGTGACAACCAAAGTGCTATACAATTAAGTAAAAATGCTGTACATTACAATAGAAGTAAGCACATAGATTTAAGGTATCATTTTGTTAAAGAAATACAGGAAAAGGGCGAAATTGAAATCAATTATAAAAGAACGGATCAATGATCGCCAACGTATTAACTAAATTTTTACCAAAAGTCAAACATAACCGTTGTGTTCAAATATTAGGATTACCTGGCACGTCGATAGAGGGAGTGTTAGGATTAGATTGAGCAATCGACGCGCCTTCTCGAATTAGTTATTGTTTATATGTGAATCTACCATCTTTAGTTTCTATATTCTATGTTCTTTACGTTTCTTCTTTTGTCTTTAACGTCGACTAACCAGAAAGTTCCTTATATACAACTGTTCTGTTCTAATTCAGATTGGTTCTGTCGACATTTATACGCACTCAATAAAGTTCCATAATTATTGTGTAATATTATTGTGTAATACCATCAACAGTGAGTTTGATTTGCCCTGATCTGATAGAAATAATTTTTGAAATGTCACGTTGTAACTACTGAGCAGCAGCGCGGTTGAAGATTTTCGTCACTTGAACCCTTCGTATCTCAGAAACCATTCCTACGTGTGGTCAACTTAAAAACTTTTTTCCCAATCATGTCTTATAATAAATTATCATTTACACAACAATTTGAATCAAAATATGACGTCGTCCAAAGAGACAAAAAAACTACTGTTTTTAGGATTTTTTACTGGCTGGATACGGCACAGTCTTCCATAAGCTTCCGTCACCCTTTTTCATCGCAATGGACCTCACGAGTTCTTCTGATGGTTTTTTCAGATCATACGCCCATCCAATTCTTGCGAAAATGTGAATGAATGTTGTAGTTATGCGGTTGGAACAATGTAAGTCAGCAGCCTTATAGTCCCATGGAAAAACATGATGATAATTGTGATATCCTTCGCCGTGTGATAGAGCATTGACCCAATTATTCTCTGTTGGATTTATGTGCCTATTGTTAAAACAAATGAAACAAATTTATTTATGTGCAATACAGAATAGCAAAGGAAATTTTTCTTGATAAAGTTTGTTATGTGTGCTCGGACAATTGTAAATATTCTGGGTGTTAATTATTTGCTTACACATCGTATGGTTTTGAGCCCCACATATGAGCCGCACTATTGACGCTCCACGTAGAATTTAAAAGGAAAACGTAACGAAGAACAATCTGTGACACGAAGGCTCTATACCAAGTCTCATTCCATCCATACACAGGCACCATGATTGGAAGCAGGAAGGTGAAGATAATTTTTAATATCCAAAAATATCTACGAAGTATCATAAACTAATTATACAGGATGGCTCAAAAGTTTCAGCACAGCCAAAGTGTACAACTAGATTAGCTCATACTGATAATAAAAGTCAAATACCATTATGCAATATTCGCAATAGTTATTGAGTTATTAATTAAAGTGTCTGAGCCAATGCGCGCGTGAGAAAGTGGTAGGTTGGGTTGTTCGGCAACATTGAAAAGCGTGAGGAGGAGTCACGCGGCGAGAGGGTATCTGCGCGGGGCGCGGGGGGAGTCGCGAGCGCGAGCAACTCTATTGTCGCGCGTCTATTATCACTCGCCGCGTGACTCCTCACGCTTTTCAATGTTGCCAAACAGCCCAACCTACCACTTTCTCACGCGCGCATTGGCTTAGACACTTTAATTAATAACTCAATAACTATTGCGAATATTGCATAATGGTATTTGACTTTTATCATCAGTATGAGCCAATCTAGCTGTACACTTCGGCTGTGCTGAAACTTTTCAGCCACCCTGTATATGACATGCAGTTTTTTATAATATATTGTCACATATTATTATATATCTTGCGAAAGAACCTATAGAAAAAGCAGATTTTCTAAGAGAAGATTGCAGAAAATTACGCATGTATATACAGGGTGTCCTTCCATAGATGTCCGAACAAATATCTCGCAACTGGTTGAAGTTACATGAAAGTGTAATAAGAGAAATTTGCACGGCTCTGAGTCAGCTACAAAATGCAAGTATAAATTTTTTTTTACTCGTGACCTTTTCGAGTTATGTAGCTCAACATGGTTTTTTTAAATGGATACCTATAATTTTTTTTTTGCATATTTATATAGTAGGAGTCATTTGCAATCAAAATCATATGTAGCAAAAAATTGCTACTATGCATCGTAGATATTTACGAGATAATCGGCATCTTAAGTATTAAAGTAGTAAATTGGATTGTAAGTATTTGAACGTGGTTTGAAATGTCAAAGAGATTAAGAAAATAAACAAACATTGTTTTTTCATGAAACATTTATTAACACATAAATTGCTCGAAAGTATTACCATCATGTTCGATGCAGCATTCAACACGTTTTATATACGTTTTCCATTGTTGACTGCAACATTTCTGCTGTAATGCCTTCAACAGCTCTAGTGATCTTATATCGTAAATCTTCATTTTCAAGAATAGTTGCATAGACAGTGTCTTTAATATATCCCAAAGAAAAAAATCGCAAGGTGTCAAGTCCGGAGACCTCGGTGGCCAATTTTTTACTACATATGATTTTGATTGCAAATGACTCCTACTATATAAATATGCAAAAAAATTATCCATTAAAAAAAATCATATTGAGCTACATAACTCAAAAAGGTCACGAGTAAAAAAAAATTTATACTTGCATTTTGTAGCTGACTCAGAGCCGTGTAAATTTCTCTTATTACACTTTCATGTAACTTCAACTAGTTGCGAGATATTTGCTCGGACATCTATGGAAGGACACCCTGTATATGTATTGTGACGTTGCCGCTTCTCTGCGGGGTAGCAGCGTCCCGCCACCGTCACAAAGACGCGGCCTTGTGTTCGAGACCGTAAGAGACCGAGCGTACCAAGATCCCCGGGGCAAGCGTAGCGTTGTTTAGCATTATTAAACTAGCATTATTTAATTTAAGTTTATTGTATTATAAGGCACCTTATTCGGCGATACCGGCCTCCCGACCCGGAAGAGAAAGCAGCTATCGACGGGGGAGAAGCGGACGAGCGGTTGCAAGGAGATTGACGACTCGAGGCGCAGCGATCAGGGGCCGGAGGAAACGCGGAGGTGAACGCCCGCGCGAAAGTGTACACCGTATGGAGGCGCTGAAAGGAGCGGCGGAGACTGTCATCGGCACCTCGTTTTCACCAGGAATGCTGGGTGTAAAGGAGGCTACCTCAAGCCAAGGCGGAGGGACATGTGACGTCCCACGAGCCCCAAGCAAGGAGGCGAGCGCCGGAAGGCTGAAGGCCCGATCGCAAGAACAGCGCAAGGAAATCGCCCTCCGAAGAACGTTAGCGGAATGGCGCACAATATGTATATATTGATACATTGACAGCTCTGACAAAAAAACTTAGTTTAAACATCTAGAAGATAGCGGCTCCGCCATTTTAGGACCAAATGTCTAAATATGAGTTGGAAGACCTTCCTTTCCCCCTCCCGTTGTTCATCTACAGATCTTATGCTGAACTAATCACGCGGCGTAAATATACAATATAACGCCCATGCTCGTCACTTCGCGTCGCTTCGCAAACATTTGGCACAAAACACTGCTGTGTTTCTTGATATCTCATTACTTTTTTAGAGAAAATTTGAGTAATCTTTTACCGAAAGTTTTCAACATATATTAAAGTTCTTTTTTGCAAGAATTCTCTTTTGAACGCGTTCTCTCGCGATATATACTTGGCGCTTCTTTTGTACCTTTTTTTTAAAAAAGTAATTTGTTGTAATTTTACATATTTTGTAGTATTAAATATCTTAAGGTGCGGATAAACGATGTGTGGTTCAGCTTATCAACAAGTAAAAAAAAAGAGAAGATTCGTAAAATAATAAACACACGTTATTGGTATTTTCTATTTCGACACTTCTTGGTTCCTGGAATTCAAGAGAGAGAAACAAAGAGGCAATTTTAAACTAGAAATATAATTCTTTTAAATTTGTTTTAAATTTATTTCTTTTAAAATCTACATTGTTAATCTACATTGTTTCATATTTGATTTCTAATATTTTCATACCTCAAGAAACACAACCCAGATAGCACAGAGAATTCGAAAAGAATTCTTTTTTGGTCCCCGATTTACAAAATGAATTCTTTTTCCATCCCATATCTGTTCTAAAAGTATTTTCAGCATTCCAAAAGACTTCACTTTTATGTCACCATTTGTGAGTTCTTTTTTAGATTCAAAAAGGATTCCTTTTTGAGTCCATAAGAATTCGCAATGAAAAGGAATTCTTTTTTAGTTCATTTCGAACAGATTACGCGAATTCGAAAAGAACTCAAGAAAGTGAATTCTCTTTGAAATCAAAAGAATCAGTTGTGCTATCTGGGAAGAGAACAGAGGCAATTTTTAACTATAAATGTAATGAAAATAAGATTTATGTCAATTAATGTTATTCTTGAGCATCCTTGTTCTATTCTTTTAAAATATATTGTTTTATTTTCATATTTGATTTCCAATATTTTCAATTAATATGTTACTCTTGAGCGTCTTTTTTCTATTCTGTTTCTTTTTAAATATATATTGTTATTTTCATATTTGATCTCCAATATTTTCATACTTCAAAAGAACAAAGAGGCAATTTTAAACTAGAAATGTAATAAAAAGAGGCTTTTAATTTCTCATATAATTCTAAACAGAATGTCAACAATATTCGCAATCCTCGCAATAGTAACGTCAGAAAAAGATTGTGACTTGGTACATTGATTAAGGGGATCCTAAAGCCGTCTGTTTTACCGACAAAATGTCATACGGTTTCATTAAAAATTAATACTAAACTTTTTTTTGACTACACAGAATTAAAAATCCTTTTCCAGGATTAAAGTATGCACGCAAACGAACATGGGAGGTGCAAATTTTACGCCGAAGAAGGAAGTAATTACAAAATTACATTACATTATATTTATCTTCAGAGCGAATGTCAAAATGTGAAAATATCGTGAAAATATCAATTTTATATAAAAATTTGGTACCTTTTCTGCACATAACAGTTTGTCACCCAGTTCCGTTGAAGTGTCTACTTTAATCCTACAAAAGGATTTATCATTCCATGCAGCCAAAAAAAAGTTTAAATTTTTAATCTGTATACCCGAGACTTTCGTACGAAATTTCTGTACGAGAGGTAAAAAGACATCAAGTTTAGTTCCTAGATATGACGATAGAAGGTGCTGCTTTCGTGTGACGGAGATGGAAGATATACGTATATGTCCGCGCTCTTCTAGCTAACTGAACGCACACGTACATGGCTTTTTCCTTGTGTGCGCGCTACATCACGCACACGAGGAAAAAGCCGTGTACGTGTGCGTTCGGCTAGCTAGAAGAGCGCAGACATATCTTCCGTCTCCGTCTCTCCCTTTCGCTATAGCTGACACGCTTGGCGATCGAGATCGAAAATTATATTTCTTGCAAGGAGACGGTCGAACTTTCCATCTGGAATTTAGTTGAATATCATATATGTTTTTATACTCTTCCTACTAATATATTTACTTTTTTTAACGTGTCTTTAAATAATTTATGCGATATATTAAATTAAACCTATATTAATCCTTAAAAAATATTATATAAATATAATTTTTTAATGATATTAATATAGGTTTAATTTTAATGTATTGCATAAATTATTTAAAAACACGTTGAAAAAAGTAAATATATTAGTAGGAAGAGATATAAAAACATATATGATATTCAACTAAATTCCAGATGGAAAGCTCGACCGTCTCCTTGCAAGAAATATAATTTTCAATCTCGATCGCCAAGCGTGTCAGCTATAGCGAGAGGGAGAGACGGAGACGGAAGATATACGTATATGTCCGCGCTCTTCTAGCTAGCCCAGCGCACACGTACACGGCTTTTCCTCGTGTGCGCGCTACTTCACGCACACAAGGAAGAAGCGGTGTACGTGTGTGCTCGGCGCACGGCTAGCTATAAGAATGCGTGAGAGAACGAGTAAGAAGCAAGCGAGATGGTCAATATCAAAGAGAGTTCCGAAGTCTCGACGCGAGCCTATCTTAATCTCCAATCTTTCGTATCATATTTTATTTTACCATAGAAAATAAAACTTTTACATTTCGCATTTTATCAGTCCAAAAATAATTTTAATGGATTAATGAGACTTTTGCGATTAAAATGACACCAAACACGGTATAGATCGGGTAATTTTTAATTAGATTATAATCAAGATATTAATTACTTATCGCTTGCTCCACGCGTTCGCGGAATCGGTATTCGCATACGCCTTAACCCTTATGTGCACAACCAACTTTTTCCACGTTGTTGCACAACCGGGGTACCCGGGTATCCACTGCGAGTTTATCTTAATTTTTGACAGTTTAAACAAACGGAATCGTTTGAAATAAATTTATTTCATTAAATAAACATCAATAGAAATATTTAAGTCATATTGGAGATCCTGAGCCCGCCACAGCATTCCAAAAAATAAACATAACAATTGAGTACCGGAGCGCTGCGCAGGTACGAAGGGGATCGGGCGATCTTAGTCGACCGGCTGTAGTGGGGATGTAGTGGGGATAATACGGCAATAGCAGAATTATATTTGTTGTTTATTTATAAACTACCATTACCTAAATAAAATATTAATCAATGTTATTAATTAATTTCTGAGCGAAAACATAATTTTACACCTAGTGGATACCCGGGTACCCGGTTGTGCCCAACGTGTATGTGTCATAAAACCATGTAATTTAGGTTAAAAAAATTCGAAAAAAAATTTTTTTTCAGTCGTTTCATATTCTCAAAGAGTTCAACGAGGCATTCCTAGACGGAAAAATCGATATTTCAATTTTTTTCATGAAGTTATACGCAAAAGTATGGCGCGGTGGATACCCGGGTACCCGGTTGTGCACATAAGGGTTAATCACTTTCGATCGTGTTTCGCGCTCCTCACCGCGGACTCGCATTGTCCGTGCTGTGTTCCTGATCTGAAAGTGTTTGAGTTGTGTAATAAGAAAACTGTGTAAATAACCTTTGTAAATATTAAGACTTTTATTGTCTTTTAAATATACTTTTAATTATTGTTGAAACTTGCGTGTGAGTTATTTGTGTGTGTGCGAGCTCGTATCTCTATCTCACTCCTCAAAGCTCCATTCCGCAGCGAACAAATATATTGACACGTTCAACTATTTATTTATTTATTTTTATCTGGTCTAAATTTGTCCTGGATTAAGAGAACGGTAGAATTTGTTACCACTCAGTCCCCATTCATGCCGTCACAAATCTCTGACATGTTTTCTACACTTGCACAAGAATTTTCTTTATTGTTTTATATATGGACTCTGTTTGACACACGGCCTCTGTAAGTTGTATATTAATATATTACAAAATTGTAGGATGATTTACGTGAACACAAATAAAGATATCATATAGCTATAGTTTGCCATCAAATAATATTCTTTTTTTTTAATTGTTAATCATTGCAGAAAAGAAGATTTATTTTCATAATTATGTAGAATGTTATGTTGCGCTCGCGCCCGGTCACCCGGTACGCAATGAAGATGCGTACCGGAGGATGTTTTCCTGTTCCCTGGCGACGCCTGTTTACGCGTTGCCAGGCGCGTTGTTGTTGACGGCCTGTCTAACGGAGTTGACGCTTGTATTATTCCTTCGGCATTAAACCGTTTATTAATTAATTACCGGAATGGTTATTCCGCCTCGGCGGGGAGTGCTGTGAGCGCGAGTGTGCGTGTGCCGGAGTTGTTACTTTTCGGCGCGGAGGCGCAAGTTATATAAAAGGAATAGAATTATGCGTAGGGAAAAGTCCTTTCCTTATTCATATTTTATAAATTATATATGTATACACATAGAGTATTTATATATGTATTTATACATTGAATATAAAGCCAGAGGCATAAATCGTGTGCTGGTTACAAAAATGTCAGAGGCGTAAATCGTGTGCTGGTTACAAAAATGTCAGAGGCGTAAATCGTGTGCTGACTAATTTAAATACCAGAGGCGTAAATCGTGTGCTGGTTACAAAAATGTCAGAGGCGTAAATCGTGTGCTGACTAATTTAAATACCAGAGGCGTAAATCGTGTGCTGGTTACAAAAATGTCAGAGACGTAAATTGTATGCTGGTTACAAAAATGCCAGAGGCATAAATTGTATACTGATTACAGAAATGCCAGAGGCGTAAATCGTGTGCTGGTTATAAAAATGCCAGAGACATAAATTATGTACTGGTTACAAAAATGCCAGAGGTGTCAATCCTGGCAATGAAATGTCAGAAGTGTAACAAATAATAATAATTTTGTATCCTCTGTTCATTGTTACGGCAGCCATAAGATATGGTTGTGACAATGAAGAAGTAGGAAGAAAAGAATTGGCTATAAAATTAAATAAAAAAATAAAACCATGTGGATTATTTATTAATATTAAAAATCCATGCTTGGGTGCTTCTTCTATTGATGAAAATAGTCTGGTGGAAATTAATTGCCCTTTATCTGCTGAAAATTTAACAGTGGAAAAAACCATTGAGACAATATCTTTTTAAAAAGGTATCTTCGATAAAAAAATCCACAAGAAATAAATCAGAATCACTGATATTATTATCAGGTTCAAAACCAATTGAACATAACGCAGCGAGAATATTGTATTTTTGCCGTATGGACACCACAAAGCATGAAATTGGTGCACGTAAATAGAGACGATGTTTTTTTGGAGAAATAAAATGCTGCCTCTTTTAATACGCTTCTACAACGAATGCATGCTTTCGGAAATCTTGGATAGTCGTTATAATAGGCATATGCCAATTAGAAATCCAAGCTATACTCTAGAAGCAAAGTAAGAAGCAGCTAAAAAAGTACCTAAATATTCAAAAAAGTATTCGGCAAAATGTGGTAGAGAGTAAAAATGTCGGTAGAGATAAGAACAAATCTGATATTTCATCGACGAAAACAATTATTACTGCTGCGATTACTCTAGATATAGAGCAGAATGATGATTGTGTTATTGTTAGTATAAGCAACAATCATGATATTACTGAAGACGATAAGGCAAGACATAAAAAAATTCTAGATGAGATAATTGCTCCTATCTTCTCAGTAAAAAAGAATGTCTTGCCTATGTATAGCAAATTATATGACGAATCGTTAAATCGATTCTTACGCGTTATAAGAGAAACTTCTCATTTTGAAACGCAAAGTGTGCTATATTTAGAGTATTTCCTCATATGATTGTAGCTAGTCACAGCGACAAAAACTTACAAATAATTGGAGGAAATTGTAGTGATCACTGGCGATGTATATTTTTTGATGGCAATAAACTTCACGTATATGACAGTTTACCTTGCTGTACATATAATAAGTTGGCAGCCAAAGAAAAAAATTATATACAACTTCGTTATCCAAAAATAAGTCAAAGTGACATTATTTTTGAAAAAGTTGAAGCACAACCTGATGGTACATGTTGTGGAATTTACGCTGCAGCTTTTGCCACTATAGCTTTAGGAGGCAATCCTTGTAACAAAAAACATTCCACGGATGTAAAGTGTATGAGTGTATGAGACAACACTTTATAAAAATCATAGAAAATAATAAATTGTTACCTTTTCCAAAAATGTATAATGTATAAAAAACTTTTGGAAATATTTATAATAATGTTAGAGTCTCAATAGAGGAGGAAATGAGACAAGACACGTTTCAATAGAAATTGAAAACTATTCTGATTACAAATTAAAAATAAAAAATCAGAAATGTCTATTACGACATGATTATAATAAAAATCAGAAGATCGGAGAGACGGAAAAAATATGTTAGTTGCGTTCTCACGAGTATGGGCGTTGGAGGGGCCCATTCTACATTTTCAATATTTAAAATCATATGTTTTGACTTTGTTGTATATTTTGTTATATATTATTTTAAGAAAATATACTAAATATGTATATTATTTGTATCCTGATTGATTCAATAAATAAATCACGCTGCACAAGTTCTAACACGAAAAATACATATTGCATATGTATGTGTGTGTGTGTGTGCGTGCGTGCATGTGTGTGTGTGTGTGTGTATAATGTTTATTAAAAAAACAAAATATTTATATTTTATTTATATTTTTTGAAAATAATAAAGAATATAAAAATGTTTATCAGTAGTAGCATAAATATTATTCTTATCAATATATTATTCAACGTATAAATAGATATTTGTTTATAAAAAACTTTTATATATATTTTTATAAGCAATAAAGAATGTCCATTATGTCTAAAGACGAATATCTATAGACAATTTATCTAAATAAATATAAAATATAAATGTAAAATTTAAAAATAAAAATGTTGTAAAAATTGATTTTTTACATATTACACCGAATTATATCGTTGAATAATACATTAATAAATGTAATATTTATGCTACTACTGATGAAATGATGTTTATATTATTTATTATTTTAAAAAAATATAAATAAAATATAATATTTTATTTATTTTATAAACATTATATGTATGATAAAGCGATCGATTCGACGTCTGATTCCAAATCGTTGAATCGGCTAGCTTAGCGAACAGTAAAAAGATACATATAGAGCGAGAGAAAAAAAAGAGCATTATGTGCTATCCTTGTCTCTATTGTCTGTATTGTTTTCTTGTCAGCTGAGACAGTACAGCTGTGCTTTCTCTCAGATCGAGACTTTCAATCTGACAAAACTGCATTTTGAGTCGATAATATAGAAAATGGACGAAATTAAAATTGTCGGTAATTTTACCGACATTTTTAATTCCATCTAGATGAGGGCGCCCGTCGAAGTTCGGTCTCCGCTTTAGGATCCCCTTAAAGCCTCGTCTACAATAGTCGCACAGGCTGTGTCGCAGGTCGTAAGTAGTAGTGTCGCAAGAAAGTTGTCGCATGTGTCGCTAGACTACAATCTACAATATGTCGCAAGGATTGTTCGCGTGCATTAAGTCGACTGCAGCCGCAATGAATGATCGGCAGCAATTACTAATTTTTCTTCAACTTTGCTCCCAATTTTTAAATTTAATATGCTTATATTACCGTTTACTTACTGAATCGCACAACAGAAGATGGTGGGTGCGACCAGAAAATATACCACGGATAGCTAGCAACACACGCAAATCATCAAAACACTTCGCATGGCAACGTTCTGTGCTGTGATTGGCTGATCTCATGTGACACGCTTGTCGCAGTCGCGGAAAGTTGAAGTTGACTCAACTCCGTGCGACAAGGGCTTTTGCGACTGCGACAGCCTTGCGACACAGCCTGCGACATACGACATAGCTTATACGACCTGCGACACAGCCTGTGCGACTATTGTAGACGAGGCTTAAGGGGATCCTAAACCCACACTATAGACCAAAACAATTTTATTGTACGGAAAATACTCTTTATTAGTTAAATAGATAGCTACTCCATGATTAAAATATATAAAGTAACAGAGTGGCGTTAATCGATTTAACGAAAAATCAAAAATTGTAAAATACAGTTTTTATCGACTCTTAGCATCCAGCTCATAACAATATGCTTAATATAAAAGTTTGACAGTTTACACATATGAAATGGACCAACGCCACTTGAGGAATCTATGAAGAAAACATAGTAAACTTTCCGAAATAAATTTAGATGTTAGTAAAAAATACCTCTAAAAAATCATTGCAGAGTCACGATGTAGATGAAATCGAAGAACATAAAGATAACAGAGCAGTAAATTAGTTCAACGTTATTGTATAGATAATTGCGTGCGTACATGCATGTGTGTGCGTGTATGTATGTTGCAATATGGAGGTTTGTTCTTTTTCGCTGCACTGCCTACACTAGTTCAAAAAGTGTGAACACTGGGTCTGTTCTTTTTAGCTGCACTGCTGAACTGGTGCAATAAGTTACAGTGAAACAATATTTGTCTCATTCTAACTTGTTGCACCAGTTCAGCAGTGCAGCTAAAAAGAACAGACCCATTGAAACGTTCTTTTTGACGCGCGCGCGTAATCTCACATCCTTGTCTTTCGCTCACAAAGCGCTCGAAATTCGAGAACCGTATATCTAAAAGCCGAGAGCAAGGACTATAAACAATAAATAAAAAATTTAAAAAAAATATACAGATATAAATGATTATGAAGATAATTACATACATACACATATAAAGCATATATATATATTAGGGTGGGCCAAAAAAAACTTTTAATTTTTTTTTCCTTAGATACTATGAAAATATCGTCCAAGATGACGAAAAAAAAAATCTGGTAAAGTTTGAGCTCTTAATATTAATATTAAGAGGTGGCGATTTGTGATTTTTGAATTCCTATTTAAATAACACAGAAATATTTTTTTATTTTCTTTGGATTTTTATTGTGTTTGAACGGATAATTATCTAGTAAAAACCAAAACTTATTCTTGTAGGGAATTCGACGATCTACAAAAAAGGTCTGATATGATTTTTTGCTAAGTCAACTCTTTCAAAAGTAAAAAAAAATAGCAAAAAATCAAAAAAAAAAAATCATATCAGACCTTTTTTGTAGATCGTCGAATTCCCTACAAGAATAAGTTTTGGTTTTTACTAGATAATTATCCGTTCAAACACAATAAAAATCCAAAGAAAATAAAAAAATATTTCTGTGTTATTTAAATAGGAATTCAAAAATCACAAATCGCCACCTCTTAATATTAATATTAAGAGCTCAAACTTTACCAGATTTTTTTTTTCGTCATCTTGGACGATATTTTCATAGTATCTAAGGAAAAAAAATTAAAGGGTGGGGGGGCCCCACCCCGGGAATATAGAGATAGAGAGAGAGATAGAGAGACGAGAGAGAAGCGAAGGAAAAACGGGAGGTCAAGACAAGTGTGGAAAAATGGAGTACATGGAATAGCACAGATGGAAAGAAAGGTGTGGAGGGGGCGGGAGAGAAGGGAATGAGGCATGATAAAAATTATTAAAAGAATTATTTGCTTAATATTACTGATATTATTTTCTGAAAATAATGTATATAGCTTTGTATACATAATTTTTAGAATATTATATAAATTAATTTATTAATAAAAATTATACAATTTAAAAGTCTTTGAAATGAAATTTACATTTTAAACATATTGAGCTCGTACCTTTGACATCGAATAATTTGAAAATGTATACAATAAAAAATTAGGTACATACTTAATTGTACGTCTTCCTCAGGAACTCGTGATATTAGAAATATACTGGGATATAAGCGCATCGTTTCTTTTATACATCTTTCTAGATATGGTAAATCTTGCAATAATTTCATAGTAAATTTTTCTCCATTCTTTTGCAAAGTGGTATCGACTTCTTGCCTAACACGATCCTGTATCATCATTAAGGATATTTCACTTTTGAGCACATCGTGAACAAATGTTATATTTAAAAATTGACTTTTTAATTATTCAATAATGACAATACTGTATATCTGAGTTGTGTTAGCCTAGCATAAGTCAGAACAAATGTAAATTTTCCCAGCAAAATGATATTAAGAACATTTTACTTTTGAGCAGTTTATCACTGAATAATTTGCACGCATGCACGCACGCACGCCACTTACGCAGCACGCACCACACACGATACATAACACACACACACACACACCACGACCGCACGCAGCAGCCAGACGGACGGACAGACACACACACACACGCACACACATTTAAAAATATGTTTAACAAGTTTTATATTAATTGATACACTTTAATAAATAACTTTGGAATTATTTAATGTCTTTATCTAAGGAAACGGCTCATATTTAATAATAGATACCTGAATATCCTTATGCTCAGCTAACAGTGCCAAAATAAAGACCATAGTCGTCGCTATAGTATCATGACCCTGTAATCATATACATTAATGTACCATTACACATATACAATATACATCGATGTACCAAATAGTGAATAAGAAAAGTTACAAAAGAAATTACAAATATTACCTCAACTATAAAAGTATCGACTTCCTCTCTGATATCTAAATCAGTCATAAGACCCTCCCGAGATGCCGCTATTAAAAGATCCAATATTGCAAGCCTTTTTTTTTTTACTAAATCGAAATATATAAATATGTTGTTATTAATTTAATAGTCCAATTTTTTGGTAACGTTTTCATTATATAATATTGACTAAGCTGAGATAAATTAAATTTAGATATTTTAAACTAAATACCTAATATATGAAAATAAATTTTCTCTTTGTCAGTAATTAACGATTCAATAAAAAGGCATTAATTGACAGCAAACTGGCCATGTGATAACTGTACACACATATTAAAATTCGGATCTCAATAATCCGTCGATGAGCTGCGTGCCGACTTGGTTCGTCAGATTCAATGCAGTAAATCACCAACTTTTTAAAATCAACATCGATTTTAATTTTTGGTGCTAATGAATTCCATCTCCTTTTTTTCAAGTCGGCACGCAACGCATCGACGGATTATTGAGATTTGGATTTTAATATATGTGTAAAGTTATCACATGGCCAGTTTGCTGTCAATGCCTTTTCATTGGATAAATATCTAATATTTTAAAAATACAATTTAAGCTATTGGTTATTATAGAATAAACAATAATAAGTTAAATAAGATCGAACTATATTAAACTAATTATAGAATATGCGATTTTTAGTACACGCTAGGATCTTGGTAATAATATTTCTGTGAATATGGTATACATTTATCAATTCGGTAGAATGAGCGCCGACACAGCACTTCGTTGGGGCAGTTTAATTTAATTTGATTAATCGATTTAATTTTCCATGCCAATAAGCATTTTATTTAAAATGCTTATTATAAAGAATTTATTGCAAAAAATATGATTTTAGTCACGATTCAAACTAAAAACTTTCCGACTATTGGGTGTCTTAGCCAATTTGATCATTAAAGCATGTGGTGATGTTATCTCAATCAATGCCCGAAAATGTAGTAATAACCAAGAACGTCTTTTTCAGACAACGTTACATAAACAATAATAAGTGAAATAAGACTGGACTCCCTGTATCAAGATTCTGACGCAGATTGAAAATGGCACATATATTAGTTAGTTGTATTATGATATTAAACATTGATCATATTTAAGGGGACCTTCTAGTGTGACGGGTTGGAAAAATCGATTTTTTTTTTCGCATTTTTCGATAGTTTTTACACATAGAATTGATATCCCACAGTCGGTTCGAGTGATTTCTACCTTGTTGACCAGTTATAATGCTCCAGAAGTGAGTGCGCCGCTGCGCTCGCTACCTGCGCGCGCTCGGGTTTCGGAGTAGGTATACAAATTAAGCGTTCGCACAGCTGTTTTGTGTTAATACCTGCTTCTATATATACAGATATACAATAGAGGCGTCCCTTTTCACGATTTTAAGTAACGGTTTCTTCAAACGACCAGTATTATTTGAGATTTCGTCGAAAAAAGAGCGTCGTTTCTAGAATAGCACGAAGTGAAAATGGATAAAAAGCAGGACAAATTTTCTTCAAGACGGCCAAGTTATGGTGCTAAAAAGAGAAAATATCGTGGGAATCAATATTCGGATGAAGTTGGTTCGAATTTTGCTAGTACATCATCAAATAAATTGAGAAGGAGTCACGATGACAGTTTCAATGTGGGTACAAGTGATTCTGCAAGCTATTGTTTTATCCAGTTCGCTCTTGTATTTTTATCACTGCAAACCATTGTGAAATGTAAGCAATGTGATTCGGATATTACTTTTTCAAAATATGGTGAACGAGGGCTTGGTTTTAAAATTAAATTAGTCTGTCAGTGTGGAGACAGATTTATAAACTCGTGCCATATGATAAAAAATGCCTACGAAGTTAACCGCCGTTTCGTGTACGTTATGCGATTGATTGGCATTGGTTTGCAAGGCCTAAACTATTTTTGGGTATATGGATACTGGCAAGAGTTTCAACATCACTTTATATTATCATAAAATCCATTTCGGAACGCGAAACGCTGTGTACTCGAGCTGGTGATTCGCTGAAAGCGAAGCCGCTCTGGGCCGCAGCCGCCGTGGGTGGGTGGAGAGAATAGCTTTACGAATCACAATATCGTACACAGCGTTTACGCTTTCAGAAATGGATTTTATGATAATATAAAGTGATGTTGAAACTCTTGCCATCCATATACCCAAAAATAGTTTAGGCCTTGCAAACCAATGCCAATCAATCGCATAACGTACACGAAACGGCAGTTAACTTCGTAGGCATTTTTTATCATATGGCACGAGTTTATAAATCTGTCTCCACACTGACAGACTAATTTAATTTTAAAACCAAGCCCTCGTTCACCATATTTTGAAAAAGTAATATCCGAATCACATTGCTTACATTTCACAATGGTTTGCAGTGATAAAAATACAAGAGCGAACTGGATAAAACAATAGCTTGCAGAATCACTTGTACCCACATTGAAACTGTCATCGTGACTCCTTCTCAATTTATTTGATGATGTACTAGCAAAATTCGAACCAACTTCATCCGAATATTGATTCCCACGATATTTTCTCTTTTTAGCACCATAACTTGGCCGTCTTGAAGAAAATTTGTCCTGCTTTTTATCCATTTTCACTTCGTGCTATTCTAGAAACGACGCTCTTTTTTCGACGAAATCTCAAATAATACTGGTCGTTTGAAGAAACCGTTACTTAAAATCGTGAAAAGGGACGCCTCTATTGTATATCTGTATATATAGAAGCAGGTATTAACACAAAACAGCTGTGCGAACGCTTAATTTGTATACCTACTCCGAAACCCGAGCGCGCGCAGGTAGCGAGCGCAGCGGCGCACTCACTTCTGGAGCATTATAACTGGTCAACAAGGTAGAAATCACTCGAACCGACTGTGGGATATCAATTCTATGTGTAAAAACTATCGAAAAATGCGAAAAAAAAAATCGATTTTTCCAACCCGTCACACTAGAAGGTCCCCTTAAATATGATCAATGTTTAATATCATAATACAACTAACTAATATATGTGCCATTTTCAATCTGCGTCAGAATCTTGATACAGGGAGTCCAGTCTTATTTCACTTATTATTGTTTATGTAACGTTGTCTGAAAAAGACGTTCTTGGTTATTACTACATTTTCGGGCATTGATTGAGATAACATCACCACATGCTTTAATGATCAAATTGGCTAAGACACCCAATAGTCGGAAAGTTTTTAGTTTGAATCGTGACTAAAATCATATTTTTTGCAATAAATTCTTTATAATAAGCATTTTAAATAAAATGCTTATTGGCATGGAAAATTAAATCGATTAATCAAATTAAATTAAACTGCCCCAACGAAGTGCTGTGTCGGCGCTCATTCTACCGAATTGATAAATGTATACCATATTCACAGAAATATTATTACCAAGATCCTAGCGTGTACTAAAAATCGCATATTCTATAATTAGTTTAATATAGTTCGATCTTATTTAACTTATTATTGTTTATTCTATAATAACCAATAGCTTAAATTGTATTTTTAAAATATTAGATATTTATCCAATGAAAAGGCATTGACAGCAAACTGGCCATGTGATAACTTTACACATATATTAAAATCCAAATCTCAATAATCCGTCGATGCGTTGCGTGCCGACTTGAAAAAAAGGAGATGGAATTCATTAGCACCAAAAATTAAAATCGATGTTGATTTTAAAAAGTTGGTGATTTACTGCATTGAATCTGACGAACCAAGTCGGCACGCAGCTCATCGACGGATTATTGAGATCCGAATTTTAATATGTGTGTACAGTTATCACATGGCCAGTTTGCTGTCAATTAATGCCTTTTTATTGAATCGTTAATTACTGACAAAGAGAAAATTTATTTTCATATATTAGGTATTTAGTTTAAAATATCTAAATTTAATTTATCTCAGCTTAGTCAATATTATATAATGAAAACGTTACCAAAAAATTGGACTATTAAATTAATAACAACATATTTATATATTTCGATTTAGTAAAAAAACGGCTTGCAATATTGGATCTTTTAATAGCGGCATCTCGGGAGGGTCTTATGACTGATTTAGATATCAGAGAGGAAGTCGATACTTTTATAGTTGAGGTAATATTTGTAATTTCTTTTGTAACTTTTCTTATTCACTATTTGGTACATCGATGTATATTGTATATGTGTAATGGTACATTAATGTATATGATTACAGGGTCATGATACTATAGCGACGACTATGGTCTTTATTTTGGCACTGTTAGCTGAGCATAAGGATATTCAGGTATCTATTATTAAATATGAGCCGTTTCCTTAGATAAAGACATTAAATAATTCCAAAGTTATTTATTAAAGTGTATCAATTAATATAAAACTTGTTAAACATATTTTTAAATGTGTGTGTGTGTGTGTGTGTGTGCGCGCGCGTGTGTGTGTGTGTGTGTGTGTGTGCGTGCGCGTGCGTGCGTGCGTGCATGCGTGCAAATTATTCAGTGATAAACTGCTCAAAAGTAAAATGTTCTTAATATCATTTTGCTGGGAAAATTTACATTTGTTCTGACTTATGCTAGGCTAACACAACTCAGATATACAGTATTGTCATTATTGAATAATTAAAAAGTCAATTTTTAAATATAACATTTGTTCACGATGTGCTCAAAAGTGAAATATCCTTAATGATGATACAGGATCGTGTTAGGCAAGAAGTCGATACCACTTTGCAAAAGAATGGAGAAAAATTTACTATGAAATTATTGCAAGATTTACCATATCTAGAAAGATGTATAAAAGAAACGATGCGCTTATATCCCAGTATATTTCTAATATCACGAGTTCCTGAGGAAGACGTACAATTAAGTATGTACCTAATTTTTTATTGTATACATTTTCAAATTATTCGATGTCAAAGGTACGAGCTCAATATGTTTAAAATGTGAAATTTGTATTTCAAAGACTTTTAAATTTTATTAATAAATTTTTTTTATTAATAAATTAATTTATATAATATTTAAAAATTACATATACAAAGCTATACACATTATTTTCAGAAAATAATATCAGTAATATTAAGCAAATAATTTTAAATTAATTAATTTTACATAATAATTACATTATATCATGCAAGCTACAAACATTTATTTCACATATGTTATATTAAATGTATACTCAATTTTAAAACTTTTATTGATAAAGTTTTTAATTATTATATATATATATATATATATATATATATATATATATTAGGGTGGGCCAAAAAAAACTTTTAATTTTTTTTTCCTTAGATACTATGAAAATATCGTCCAAGATGACGAAAAAAAAAATCTGGTAAAGTTTGAGCTCTTAATATTAATATTAAGAGGTGGCGATTTGTGATTTTTGAATTCCTATTTAAATAACACAGAAATATTTTTTTATTTTCTTTGGATTTTTATTGTGTTTGAACGGATAATTATCTAGTAAAAACCAAAACTTATTCTTGTAGGGAATTCGACGATCTACAAAAAAGGTCTGATATGATTTTTTTTTTTTTTGCTATTTTTTTTTACTTTTGAAAGAGTTGACTTAGCAAAAAATCATATCAGACCTTTTTTGTAGATCGTCGAATTCCCTACAAGAATAAGTTTTGGTTTTTACTAGATAATTATCCGTTCAAACACAATAAAAATCCAAAGAAAATAAAAAAATATTTCTGTGTTATTTAAATAGGAATTCAAAAATCACAAATCGCCACCTCTTAATATTAATATTAAGAGCTCAAACTTTACCAGATTTTTTTTTTCGTCATCTTGGACGATATTTTCATAGTATCTAAGGAAAAAAAAATTAAAAGTTTTTTTTGGCCCACCCTAATATATATATATGATAAATCTCATTGTATAATATGTTTTTAGAGTCATATACAATACCTGCTGGAACACTTCTGCATCTTAATATTTATGGAGTCCATAGAGATCCGAATTTTTGGCCAAATCCAGAAGTATTTGATCCTGATAGATTTTTACCCGAGAAGATCCGAAATCGTCATCCTTATTCATATATACCATTCAGTGCTGGACCACGTAACTGCATCGGTAAGCTGTATCTTTTTATATCCAAATATGTAATATTCTGTTATATAAACGGATTTTGACATCAAATTATAGGCCAACGATTTGCTATGTTGGAAATGAAGGCGATGATAGCTTCTCTGATACACAATTTCTACTTGGAACCCATTGATTACTTAAAGAATGTTCGGATGCAGGTTGATTTTATACTTCGCTTTGATCATCCACTTCGTGTGAAATTTGTTCCTATCTGTAACACGTATGGGAATCTTTGAAGCAAATATCGATTTAATGAACATTGTAAAAATGAAGGGAAGCTCTATTTGCTTACAAAATTTTTATTTTGAAATTTTTATTTATGAATAAAAACTAACTGCATAAAATTTACCATTATTTACTGATTTGCACTTATAAAAATTATTCTAGTTTTATTAAGATTAACAAATGCGTTGATTTAATATGTTTTGCCAGTCTCGAGTAACTTATTTTCTTTTATAAAGCTACTTCGATTTTATCGAAAATCTCAATTAGACTAGACTATTTCCTAAGTTGTAAGTAAAGTAATATTTTTTCTTTAAATTTGAATTGAGAGAGAAAGAGAAAAAAGAGAGAAGAAATAAATTATCCAATAAAAAATTAATTATGTTATAGAGGCCCTCCACCACCCCCATCGATTCCAACCGGCAGTCCTCTTTTCTTTCAATAAAAAATTTTTAATATTTTTATCTTTTAAACTTTACTATTTTTTATTATAAATTTATTTTATATCAAAATACAATTTATTGTATATAATATTTGTACAAATATAATCCAAAAGTTGTTATTTAGGGAATAGAAAATAATGTTTCATACAATTTTATAGTACAATACAATATAGAAATATAAAATCAAATATTTACAATATGTATAATATAATACAAAATTAAAAATTAATTATCTTATAGAGGCCCTCCACCACCCCCGCCGATTCCAACCAGCGGCCCTCTTTTCTTTGGATAAAAAATTTTTAATATTTTTTATCCTTTAAACTTTAATATTTTTTATCATAAATTTATTTTATATCCAAATACAATTCTATATAATATTGTACAATTATAATCTAGAAATTGTAATTTAGAGAATAGAAAATAATGTTTCATACAATTTAATAGTATAATACAATATATAAATATAAAATCAGATATTTACAATATATATAATATAATACAAAGAAATTGCTGTTCAAAATACATGAAAAATAATATTATTAATAATAATATACTCACAAAATTTTAATAACGCGAGAGTATGCGAAAGCGATAGATGCGTGTGATAACGAATGAATTTTACTAGATATATCTGTGCTCGTATATTGAGAAAGGATATCTAATGAATTAAATCATATGTTCATTTATCAATTTGTGATTACAGAATTTTTTATGTTCTTATCTTTCCAATCCCGAGGAGGCGCATGGAATAACACTTTTGACAATATCCGACTGTTGTGTTTTCGAATAAGAATGAGGAACCCTGTTACATCCAATTAATTTTACGTTCTGGCATCCTTTTAAGTTATGAGGATGAGCGTAGTAAACAGCGTATGTGGTTACGTCCAAGATTCCTTATAATTTTTTATGTAATTTTTTGCAACTAATTTAAAGCGTTACTAAGGAAGACTTTGTTAAAACGCGTTTTACATTCTATGTGTGTTATATTAATTGAAGTTTATAATTTTAATTTATATTGTGTATTATTATTAACTTCCTGCTTGTTAAAGACCTGTTTCTGTATGATTATTTGTTCAATTTCTAACAAAATTAATTTTTATGTTATTACATAAATTTACTAACATCTTTTTTATTTGTTTTTATCTTGTTAATTTATTGTGTAATCATAAATTGATAAATGAAAATATGATTTAATTATTACATATCTTTTCTCAATATATGAGTACAGATATACCTGGTAAAATTTGTGTTATCATACGTATTTTGTATCATCGTAAACAATTTCGCATATGTTAAATCACTAATGCGATAATTTGACTCACTAAGTCCAGATAAATAACAGCCGAACAGATTTCCGATATGTATATCTTTTAATATATTAAGATGTAAATAATTCAATAAATGTTACAAAAAATAAATATGATATTTATCTAGACATAGCAGCATCACATAAACATATTACATGTAACATTACACATTAATGTACATACTTAGGCTGTATATAAATTTTTAAATGCATACATTTTACAAAAAAGTAATTCCAGGAAAGCTAAAAATTTAAAAATTAATTTTAAAAATAATTTTAAAATTAATTTTAAACATTATTAAATTTTCAGCTTTCCTTTTCAATCATCAAACATATGTAGAATAAAGTCCATATATATTTCCTACCTATGTAGTTTATTACACATAGTCTTTCATGGATCTTAATTGTACTCTACTTTTAACTGTACTCATTGAGTTAAACTTTAATTGTACTCAATTAAAAAATTACAAAGTAAATTAATTTTTTAATTTAATTTATAATTTTTTAAATTCCATCCCCCCATCCCTACCCGTATCCTTACCTGTCCGTTATTACTACGTTATTCATTAGTTATTCGTTTTCCGTATTCTTACCTATCCGATTTTTATCTAGTTTTTATTTAATCCTACATACCCGTATTTTCATCTAACAGAGGACCGCGAGTATCCAAAAATTAGAAAAGCATGCGCGAATTTGATTTAAATAATTAGAGATCTCTAGTCTCAACAACACCGAAACACTAGATGAAGAGAGAGAAAAGAAAAAGACGGTTGTCCTTCCGTATCTTCAAGGTACGACGGAGCGCATAGGCAGAATTTTGAGTAAACATAACATTAGAGTAATCTTCAAACCCCAAAAGAAGATTTCTCAATTACTCCCAAATCCCAAGGATCAAAAACCACGCCTGGAAACACCAGGTGTGTACAAAATACCTTGCCTGCGGAAAAGTGTACATAGGAGAAACCGGGAGGAAGATCAGTACACGGATCAAGGAACACCAGCGGTGTGCCAAATACAGCCACTTTTTTCAATCAGCCTTAGCTGAACACTGGATGGAGACTGGACATTCCGTGCAGTACGATAAATCTACCATACTGACCCCTTCACAAAGCTATTTCGCCAGAAAATATCGTGAAAGTCTGGAAATTTTGAAACATCCTGATAACCGTGACAAAGGTCTTCAAGTAAATCCTATTTGGCATACCGTCCTCCCGGGTTTTTTAATTGATCGGCCGATACACTTTTTTTCATTGGTACTATTATTGCAGATAATTATATAAAACTGCTCCTTATTTAAATGAGCAAACAGACAGTATTATGTTTTTAAAAAAGCGAACGCCTAATACTTTGCCTGATCAGTCATTAACAAGCGTTTAATGTAAGAACTTCGAGTTACGATAAAAACTTTGTGGCACATTTTTTGATAAAAAACAAAAAAATTTGTAATAATAATATAATATCTCTAAAACAATTAGAAATTTAAACTAATTTAAATTTTACTAAATGTTCATGTTTGTTATGTACATTTTTCTATTGAAATAAAGAATACATTACATTTTTTAAGATTTTTATAATAATAAAGTACAAATGCATTTCAATGTATACTTTTATCTATTAAATACATGTAAAATGTACAAATTATGATGTAATTTTGTCCCAAAGTAATACATACTTAATGATTTGTGTAATTTAAGAAAACTGAAACAAGAGAGTGCTGAAAGAAACAAAACTGTAATTACTAATAATTACTTCATCAACAAACTATGATCACTACTATATTGCTATTATTCATCCTTATTCTATTACTCTTATTGATATGGAATTATTATGTGCATTATGGAAAAAACGGGCGACTTATCAATTTTATACCAGGACCACCAGGTTATCCAATTATTGGAAATCTGTTGAAATATGTTCTTTATTCACGAGGTAAGTTAACATTTTTTATATATTGAGACGTAAATTAACGTAAAAATTTTCATAAAAGGCACCAGCAACACGCGTCAAGTTTGTATTTAAAAATCTATTGTGCATAATTAAATAATAATTTTGTGACACCTAAAGACTTGACTCTCGGATCGTATTAAGATTACTTCAACAACTAATTAAAATGCTTAAATTTTAATTCAACACTTTTATTATTTTCATCATTTATTTTTTTATAATTTTTTAATTTTTACACAAATATAATGTTTATTAAATTTACTTACAAAACACCTTCACTATTGAGTGACATAACTAAACTCGTGAATTTGAGCAAGTTAATTGGGCAACTTTGAACACTTTTCATTTAAAAACTATTACAGCTTCGGAATTTTGATATTCGGATTTTCGTCTGAAAATGATCAGGAATCCATCAGGAAATTCCACCTTTTGTCTGGGATATTATATCACTTATATCAATGTTTTGCAAAAAGAGTGTACAAACATCTTTAATGCCTCTGATTTTTTGTTAATTGCATCACGTTCTATCCAAATATTAAATGTTTCTTTTTGACCTAGATTTGTATCCAGTAAATACGCATATTATATATGCGTAAATATATACACGCACACAAACAACAATATTCAGTTAAATATATTAAATATATTAAATATATATCAGTTAAAAATATATTACGCAACGAGTGCGGTAAGCCTATTTCACGAGAACGGCGTTGTACGCACGAGTGTCGAAGGCGAGTGCGTTCTGCTGCTCGAGTGCGTAATAGACAGTATTACTTCGCACCAGTTACGTATACTATTTTATTTTACGCGTGCGTCCGAAATTTAACAGCTTTGATTTAACTTCATCCCGTGCGGTAATGTATTTAGATTTTACCGCACGCTCATATCGCACGTTGTGGGAAATTAGCAACTTACCGTACTGAAAAGAAGTATGTAAAACGAACTTTTCGACGCACGCCTAAAATAAAACAAATTAGTTTATTTATACACATATTGCATTTTAGATATAAATTATTTTAAACAAAATGTGCGTGACAACACGTGTGTGAAATCGTGATCCCGTTTACATTTCTATATCTCATTAACGGTTGAAATGGCAGAATTCTAATTTTAATCGATAATTGGGGTTTAATTTACATAATATAAATCTTTTTATTTTTTCTTTCGGTATCCTGTATGAACAGAAATATCGCGATACCCAGTCTAATTGTAAAATTTTAATTATGTCGTCTACATCGTCGATGCTGCATGACTTACAAAGTGACTTTCTTTCTTAAGACCAGGAGGCGTGTTCTTAAAAAAAAGATATGTTTCTTTCACTACTACAATTACGAAAAAAAAAAGATTACAAATATGAATAACGATAGTCAGATATAATAAGTTGAATTCCTAAAATTACTCATTATCTTTTTAATAAAAAAGAACATACTCAAATGTTTTTCTTCTTCTCTTACTTTCTCCTCTTTGACTGTTTCTCATTTATCACCCTGTTTATTCGGCGTATCGACATACGAGGGTAGTTTGAAAAGTTCGTGGCCTAACATATAGATGATGCCAGGAGTATCAAATGGTTATGATTTTTCACAAGTTTGATTCTTCAGAGAGCCTACTATAAAGTTTCAGACAGATGCATTCAGTAGTTTTTTGTAGAGTCCCTATATATAGAATCTGGCCACTCGATTAGTTTTGGAAAAACATGGCGACAGTATGCATGACAGTATACATGTGAACGTTGCTTGTGTTAAGACGTTTATAAGTGCTGTTTATAAAATAAATATAAGTTTCATTGCTTTGCTACAAATAATAAAGTAAGTAAAATTATTCTGTATATGGTTTCTAAATTATAATAAAAATTATGGTCAAAAAATTGTGAT